>VDFB02000015.1:466774395-466850028 GCA_007258455.2 Sequoia sempervirens | reverse complement strand
CGCGCTCGCGTTATAATGAGAACATGTTATTTATTGCACTAAAACTAGATTCATGCCTTTTTTTTAAAAGACATAATGCGAACGCGTTATAACGCGAACACGTTATGGCTTGTTTTTTTCTTGTTTGGCCACAAAAGTGCGACCATCTTGGTGCACTTACCCTTTTTGCTTGTGTTTTCTTTTGGGGATGATGCAAAGTGTTGAGATTTCAATGTATCTTCCATGTTGACCCAAAATGGACTTTTTTTTTTCTTTTGTTTTCACTCTCTTTGTGTCATTCTTCTAGTTCTATGTGTTTTGGGTAATGATGATAATTCTGAGCTCTTTAATAAAAAAAATTACAACAACGAACATACTGACCCCAAATCTAGAGATCCCTTATGTGTTTGGTGTGTTCCTTTATGGGCGGAAACCCTCCTTTTCTCTTGTTTTCTTTTTTGGTTTACATGAAGTAGCCCTACTTGGAAACATATGACTTGGCATAGGGGCTTTCCAAGTTGGCTCTCTTGTCTTATTTTCTTCTTGAATTTCTTTTCCCTTTGCTACTTTAAAGTAATTGCTCACAGAACAATGTGTACCAATTCCTTTAAAGTGGAGGAAATACATTGGCATTATTCATTTGCATTCTTGGTTCCTAGTGTAGCCTTGTTACTTTATATGATGTTTTTTGTCACTTTGTGGATGACATTAGGTGTGGTGTCCTTCATAAGCGTGATCTATCCTAACATATTACATTCCTCGTAGTGGCTTGATGTGATGCACTGCATCCCCTAAATTGTGAATATATTATTCTCTAATTGGTCCTCTCTTGGAGACATTAGACACATTGTTCCCTAAGTGATAGAACTTGCATGAACTTAACAAGACTCCTTTAAACATCTTTTTCATTTTACATTTTTTATATGAAATCTTTTCCAACTTGCATAACTCAATTTGCATGCCTCTAGTACCATCTTGCTTGTTCATGAGTTCTAATAATATGAAGCTTTGCTTGTCTCATGAAGCACAAACTAACATTTTTCTTTGTGGCACCTCGTTAAAGTTATCAGAAGGTATAACTTTGATATGTTTGAGTGGGAAACCTATTCTACGGCACGAATTTCCCTGCCGCCTATATATTTGGGAGTGCATACTAACTAGCGTATGTTTCTCACCTTTTTGGCCTTCTCACCCAATGGACCTCCATGAGTTATATCACCCCAGAGTGAGTATGCATTTTCTTTTTCAAACAAACAACCTAGATCTAATTCACAACTAGCTGAACAAACGATTGAAGTTTTATCAAACCTTTTTCTCTTTTCATCTTCCTTCTCTCATTCTCTTTCACACTTGTGTTCCTTTGTGCTAATTTTTAGTTTACCATGGGATCTTCGTCCTAGGGGCTTGATCATCCCTCTTGATCATTGTTGTATCATCTTGCTCACATAAGCTCATTTGGATCCCTCTCAATATGCATGGATACTTTAGTCTAAGTTTGAAGCAGGCTCATCCTCTCACTAAAGTGGGGGGTGAATGTACCATAAAAAAATGGATCATTGACATTTTCATGGTATTTTAGGTCTTTCTCTTGTGATGCTTGATCTATTTTGCTTTGATTTAATGTTGCAATGAAACTTCTGCATTCACATTAGGTCCTAAATATTCAAATTATAATATCTTGTGAAGGTGGTGTGAAGTGTTGTAACACATTTATTAACTTTTCTAGACTCTTCTTATTATAATTCATCAAAAAATAACTTTTTAATCCCTTTTCAAGTCCTATTTTAAAGTGTTGTAAAGTCTTGTAACAAGATTTAATGTTTTTCTAGGCTTGTTATCACTATTTACACCTTTCTTATGCTTTATTTGACCCATTTATGCACTCATAAGACTTAATTTGTTGTACTTTTGAATGTAAACCCAGTAAATAACATTAAATGCAACTTAATTCTTGACACCCATTTACAAGGCTAGAGTGGAACCCATTCACCATGGGTGGTAAATGAGTCCCTCTTAGCTCCAAACCCCAAAATAATTCAAATTTTTGTTCGGATTTTTATTCAAAAAGACCTTATGTCAGCCTCTAATGAGATATTATTGGGTTATTAGGGCATAAGTGTTTATAACTATGCATTTTTCCATCCATTTCAACCCCCATTCATCTCATTTTGATCATTCAACATCAATTAGGATTCTTACATTCAATCCATCAAAGCATCATTCAATCAAGCAATTGTTAAGTATCTTGGAGCAGCCATTAACATATCTTTAGACTTCTACAACAAGGATTTGGTTATTTTAGGACATTTTCATGTTGTTATTCATCATCCTTTCTCATTTCATTTCATTTCTTCATTAAGGGTTTGATTACCAAAGTGGGATTTGACCAAGGAAAATCCCTATACTCTAACCCTTAACCATTTCTCCCTTTTTGCATTTATGCTTGTAGACTTTATATGCAGATTTGTCAAGTAAATAGGTTTTGAAAGGTGGTCAATAAGTCAAGAAAGTGTTTCAAGTCAACTAAAGCCTAATTCAAGCTTGGAGACAACCTATGACCCATTTTCTACATATTTGACTTTGTCAACCTAACAAGAAGACACGTGCAGATCTAGACCTATAGGATTGACCTTTGGATTTGCATATTTTTGGAGGAGGATTGATTCATCATCAATGGCAAATGAGTCCCACCTAAGGGCTAAAAATGTTAATTTTGTTAGAATCTATTTCCTTACAATTGAAAAGAAGTTTCAAGTGTTTTTACTAGTAGGACTTATTTTCCATTAGTGGTGAATGAGTCCCACTAGTGATTTACAATGATTTCTGCCAATTTCTAGAACCTTCCAATATCAGTGTTTAACTTCTAGGTGCACTCTATTAAACTTCATTCAATTCTATTTGCATTAGTTTGTGTTATTAGTTCATTGTTGGCATACCTCACTATCTTTTCAAAGATTGACTATTTCATTAGTTTTGAATTTATAATCAATCAATTTCATGGCTCAGTTGCACTTAGATCATTCCATTTAGTCATCATTCCATCTTGCATTCCTTTATTTGAATGAACCACCTCAATTTTATGGTTATGTCTCTCTCCTTTTAGGTGAAAAACCCTAATAGTAAAAGATAAGTCCATACAAAACCTCAAAATTAATGTTTCAAGAGCCTATCATGGAGACAACAATAATGAGGGATATGGAGAAGTTAAACGAGGCTAATTTTTTCCTACAAAAATCCCAAATGGAAGATATACCAATTCTGAAGGATTATTATTTTCCAATTGAGGGAATATCAAAGTGTAGTGTAAAAAAATGTATCCCTTTACATTTTCACACTTTTTTGGGCCCTCCCTACAAAAATTGGGCTTCTCTATGCCTTATTTCACATCCATAAGCCTTAATTAATGCATCTTTCTGAGGATGATCTTGATAGATATCAATTGACCAATCGTAAATTAATGATTTTGGATTGTATGGCCTAGATTTAGTGATCTAGGACTCATATGCCACCTTGGGCTTATGGGTCCAACCTAGTTTTAGTCCCTAGATCTAAGTTTGGCATAGAACTAAGAATTTCTTGAAAAATGTGTCCCAAGCTTAGCCTAATGGGAATCATATGCCCCAACTGGTGTATACGTCTTGCTTAGCTTAGACCTAATTTAGATTCAAATTATTGGTCATATTTTATTCTCCTATATCTTATGTCGACTTGTAGTGTTGTAATTTAAGGAAATTTTGCATAAGCAAGTATAAATACAAGGTTAATTCACATATTTCTCCTAGCAAGTTTACAATTCATCTAGCACTTTTTAAGATTAAGAATTCTAGCATTCAAGAGCATTCAAGACTGATTATCAAACATTTTGGAGCATTATTCAAGTATCAAGCATCATGTCAAAGTCATCATGCATCATGTTTGTTTTTGAGCTAACATTTTTGATGTAGGGCTTTGTGATTCAATCAAGCATTCAAATCAAGATCAATATCATTCAAACAAGATTCAAGATCTATATCCATGATATCCATTACATATAATATTGAAACCTTTTGATCAAGGGTTTGGTGAGTTGCAACATTGCATATTCATTCATCATTCCTTCATTATATTTCTATTCATTTCAAGGTTTGATTACCAAAATGGGGTTTGATCAAGGAAAACCTCTATCTACTAACAAAACAAAATTTTTACCTCCCTTTGATGTTTGATTTTCAAATCTAGGTTGAAGATCCATTGAAGAGAAAGATTGGAGAAAAGTTTTCAAGGTTGGAAAGTTGTCAAAGTTGTCACCTTGTTTGCAAGATTAAAAAAAGTCACCTAAAGACCAGAATTTAGTGTTTCAAAACTAGATATTTTACATGAGGGAAGCTACAGGAAAGCATTCGAGGATACCATAATTTCAAAGAAACCCCAATACTAGAACTAAATCTCCACTTGTGGCTTATGAGTCCCAATATACCTATTTTTAGACTTTTTTTGTAGATATTGATTCAACAATTCTAGATTTTGGTTCCAACCCTAAACCATGAACTAGGATTGAATCGCCCCTAATAGCATATGATTCCCATTTCAAACCTCATTCCAAGCCTCTATAGTTTCCAGGTGCACCTCTATAGTTTTCCAGTCTGTTGTTCTAATTTGAATTCATTTCTAGGTCATTTCTTTAAGTCATGCACATCATTTACATTTATTTTCTTTCCAAGGCCTAGTTTGGTGGTGAACCCCTCTTTATCCTTTAATCACACCCTAGGACACCTTATTGCATATCTATTTCCCTCATTCCATCCTTGGATTGAGATCTTTAAGGTTTCCTTCAGTGAAACTTGTAGAAAATTAGTTATTCTATAGATGGGTATGTGCAGGATCATCATGCAAAAAATAGGCCCTTAAGTGGCAAAAAATTCAGAAAAATCGGTGTTAGGCAACTTGACGTAAATATTTGAATAAGTTATCTATATTATTTCAAAAATATGTAAGAATATAATTTGTAGAAAATTGAATGTAGTTTCTGAAATTATACTAGGTTTATTTAAAAATAAATAAAATCTATTTGGTGAAAATTTGAAATTTCAATGCAGTAGTACTTAAATTTCAGGGAAAAAATAAGAAGTAGGTGTTTGTAACCAACCTAACCATAATAAAATGATAATTTTTTTTTGTAATATTTTATATATAAGTAGAGGACTCGTATCCGGATGTGATGCATATTTTTTTGTAATTTTTTTCCAAGTAAATAATTAATTATGAATTTTTATTACAACTTTTAGAAAATATAAAAACTTGTGTCAATTAAATCACCTTAACTTTGGTCAAAACTTCATGAAATTTAATTTTATTTTTTAATCCTATAGTATGTGAAGCATAGAATGTGACACATGTTTTAGATTCAAAAAATATGATATCGTTTGAAAGTTATCATGTTTTTCAATCATTATATCGATCAGGACTTTAGTCATAATTCTAATAGAAAATGAATAATAATTATTTATTAAATTCAAATTAAACCATAATTTATATTTTTGGAAAGCTGAGAATCTCCTTTAAAAACCCTTTTCATTTCATTAATTTTGGGTGAAAAAAAAGTCGTCAGCCACATACCCTACAAATATTGCCACTTTTTGGCGCACCATGATCTTGCACATACCCATATCCCAAAAGATTTAGTGCACTACATTTTTCTATGTTTCATTTCGATGAACCTAGCATTTAGAACACATTTATTTTTGATTTGGAGTGCATCATAGTTCTAGATATAGCTTGCATTAACTTTACATTAGGTATTGCATTAGTTAATTTACATCTAGGGTTTCTAAATATTGCATTAGTAAAAGTGCATCTAGGCTGCCTTTTTGTCTCTTGTATCATTAAATTTGATTTGAAAACTATAACTCCACTTATTCTAGAAATCATACAAACCAAAAAAAATAACATTTTGTACTAACGGAAAAAGTATCCTTTTCCTAGATTGTTTGGATAATTGGCATTAAAGTTGGATTAATGATGTCTTGGAGTGGTGTTGTAATTTCTTATACACATTCGCACTATTCTAGGACCTTTATTTACCTAAAAAATGCTTTAATTTGTCCTTTGCAAGGGTGTCATAAAGTGTTGTAACACACTTTCACACTTTTCTAGGACTTATTTGCTTAATTAAGCCTAATAGCCCCCTTTCTAAATAAAAATATGCATAATGTATACCTTGTTCAAGTGTTGTAAAATGTTTTAAAGAACTTTCACATTTATCTACGTGGCCCCGATTCATTGTGGTTAATTGGATTTATTAAGATTCCCCCTTTTAGGTCTTAATTTTCACACCTCACAAAGATCTCTCCTGACAATCATAAATTAAATATCAAATTATTTCATTGAGAAAAAATTGGTCCTGGTAAGTTGATTCAAGACCCATTCACCCTTGATGGCGAATGGGTCCTCCCTTAATAGGACCCCCATTTCTCAAATGATCTAGAATGGATTTTGGGCCTTCTTTCAACTCCCCGAAGCTTGGTCTTGGAAACATAGCTAGGACCCATTCGCCTCTGGTGGGAAATGGACCCTCCCATAATGAGACCCCTATTTTTGAATTTCATTTTGGCAAGAATTTAATTATCCTTCTTTCCAAAGTTGGTGTCGGCCTTAATTCATTGAATTTCGGGGTTTATCTTCTAATTTAGTATAAATAAGGGGTTAATTCGCATAGTTTCTTCCTAAGACTTGGGTGATCACATAATATTGGTTTACAATTTTCGGCCAAACTGGACATTGAACTAAATTTTATTAACTAAATCTTCACTTTTGGGCACCTATAGCTACTAAACCATGAGGAATTTGAAGATGATGCAAACTAATGATTTGTGACATGTCTTCTATAGATTCTAAATATATATTTTTAATTTTTTAATAAAATTGCATTTCTTTTTCCATCTCCTTCAAAAACTAGTTTTAAGCAGTAAACATCACTTTTAAAGAGTGATGCTCACCATAAACAACATATCTTTTTTCTATGAAGGATAAAATTCTAATTTTTTTGAATTTAGATTTGTAACTATGATATCTAGCATGTTCATTTTGTTTCATAGTGTTTTATTGAATTTTTTTTTCTTAATAAAGTTTCAAATTCAAACCAATTACAATTAAGATATAGGTAGACCATAAACAACATAACCTTTTTTGTATTTTTTGAAATTCATTTTTTTTTTCTTTTTACTAGATCAAGGACATCAATACCTAGTTAGAACATATTTTTCAGAGTTATTTTTGATAATCTACTATTTTTCCACATGTGGATAACATAGAGCTTGATCTTCGATGAAAAACTTACATTCACAAGAAATAAAAAAATATATAAAAAAAAAATTAAATATATTTAAAATCATACATTTTGGGAAGCTTATAATAAGGAATACATGCTTAAAAATAATAAATTTTAAATGAATTCATTTGATCACCCAAAAGGTAAATCAAAAGTGGTTTTTAATCAACATTTTGATAGTTGTAAAGGAGACTTTGTTATAGGCATGGTTTAAAAATAGCAGGGTTCTATCAAATGGGGTTTTATCTAAGGTGCTTTGATCAAACCCTCCTCAATTAGAATCCTTTAAATGGAACTTTTCAAGGCTTAAATCATTATATTTTCTAAAAATATATGATTTTAGCAAAAAATAGGATGTCTCAAAAACTGTAAATCGCTATTTAGGGATCACCCACTTTCAAACATTCAAGCATTCAAGTGATCAAGAATTCTAGAGCATTTCAAGAGCATTCATAAGGAATTTCAAGGTAGATTTCAAGTGTTTATTGCAGCAATTCAATTTAATATGATCATGTCAAGGGTTTAATGCATTCATGTGTGTTGAGCTAAGAAGTTAATGTTGCATTGAAGATCCATTTACAAGAATCTTGCTACATCCAAGATCCACATTATTCATGGCCACTCCATGATTGTTCACAAATTTACTTCGCAAGACATAAGCCAAGGTGACATCATTTACTTCATTTCATTCATTTCATCATTTGGTGTAATTACCTACAATGGGTTTGATTGAGGAAAACCCCCATTCTCTAGCAAACCAACAAGATTTCTTTCCCTTGAGTGTGTGATTGAAAATTTATAGGTTGACAAGCAAGTTGAGCAACATTTGGAGCAAGATTGTAAAGTTGTCAGAGTTGTAAAGTTGCTAAATTTGTCATTCAAAGTGCAAGATCACAAAAAAAGATCTATAGAATTAACTAAGGGCTTCCAGAACTTAATTACCAATATTTCAAGAGTGTAGAAATGAAGGTATAGGATCCTGAAATTAGTTTTCTAAAACCCTAAAAGGACCCATTCACCCTTGAAGGCGAATGCGTCCTCCATATCTCAAAAACAACAAGTTTTTGGCCAAATACGCAACCTTTTATGCTCTAAAAAATTCCCCCATAGTTTCTATAATAGTTAGGTTGCATTTTTGGTTGTTATTAGCATCTTATTTTACATAATATAAGTGATTAAGGGCTTTGAAAAATAAGTGATCCATCTCTTTTACCCACACATTCTAGGGTGGATCCTATTTTCACCTTAATAATTTTTTGTGAACCCGACTCATTCAACATTGCAATTTTCTTAATTTTAGATTCTTTAATTTCATTTTAAGTTAAAATATTACATTCATTGCATTTAGATTTGCATTGGATTAGGGTTTCTTCTTTTGTATAGAAATCTTGCATATCACATAGGGTTTAGATTTGAATTATTTTACATCTTTCTAAACCTAAGAATTATAAAAAAAATTAGTCATTTCTCATCTCATTTAGATCTCATTCAATTGTATTTGAAAATCAAAACAAAATTGCATTTCAATCTACGTCTTGCATTTCATTTTTTTATTGCATTTTTGCATTGAATTTTAGGAAAATCTGAAGCTGCATTTCACTGTCTACAACCTTGAACTAAAAGATATATCTAAAATTTTGTAAATCATTAAAAAATAATTTAAAAATACCTAAGTTGGACCCATTCACCCTTACTGGCGAATAGATCATTGATCAGGTCTAACATAAAGCTTCTCGAATCTCAAAAGGCATTAAAATTGACTATAATTTCAACAAAAAAATCTCAAAAAGACCTAACCACGACCCATTCACCCTTATTGGCGAATGAGTCCCTATTAACTACAGATCTACAATTTTATGACATTTAAATATCAATTTTTAGTTTATTTTTGGTGCCATTATCTTTCTATTTTAGTTTCCTAATTTGTTGTCTCATCAATTTCATTGCATTTAGCTTAAATTGCTTCATTTTAGTGCATTATTATAAATTCAAAATTGCATCAAAAAATTTCATTTTCAAAATATTCTATTGTTTAATCAATAAATTGCATTGCTTAGAATTTGAAAATTGCATTTCATTTTAGGTTATTGCATTTCCATTCTAGGGTTTACACACTAGGTTTGTAAAACTTGCACGAGCTTTACAACTTGGTGTCCTATTCACAATACTATTATAAGATGTATTTTGAGGCTCATTCCATCCAACGATCTCTCACTTGTCATGGATCTTGGGTGATCTAACTCTCTTCTGATAGTGTTGAGAATCAACCCTCCATGGCTCATAGTTTGCATACTTCATTACCCATGACTTCACCCCCTACAACCAATGTCCTTAACATTACCACTTCCACTAAATCTTTGGGGTCTACTCAAAGCCAAGGTGGAATTCCAATCCCATCCTCTACGATACCAATATCCATTCCCACATACACTAGTACAAAAGCTACAACAATATTCCAACCTACAACAACCTTTCAACCCACAACTACCATTCAACCAAGCACAATAATCATACCTACAACCACTATATACACTTCCATAGGTATTCCCATAGGAAATTCTTGAAACAAAATAATACCTCAACAATCCACCTTGAACCACCTTCAATTCATTAACCCTTTGCATACATACACTACACCTTATTCCCCTCAACATTATAACCAAATTGACCCTCTCATTAACTCATTTTTACAAACCATGGCATCCCTTCAACAACAAGTGAAAACATTACAACAAAACAATTATGGTTGACCTTTATAGTACATCAAGTCCACCCTATTTTCCCTCGACATATTAAGAGCACAAATGTCACAAGGTATAGAGATCCCTCACTTTGAGAAATATGGTGGGAAAGGAGATCCTATAAGCCATGTTTCCGCCTTCACAACCTTGTGTAGTTATTTCATCTTTGAAGATAAAATGTTGGCTAATTTATTCCCTAGATCCTTGAAGGAAACTACTTTAGAGTGGTTTTCATCTTTACCCAATAATTCGATTGGTTCATTCAATGAACTGATTGATTCCTTTTACAACCACTTCCATATTCACATGGGTCCCAAGATGACCCTTGTGGATCTAATGACATACAAGCAAAAGGAGGATGAAAAGGTGACTGATTTTATAGGAAGATATCAAACACTTTATTCACAAGTGAACATTAAGAGTCTTGATGTCGACCTTCAAAGAATGTTCATCGTAAACTTACAAGATAAACTATGAAGAAAGCTTGAAATGTTAAGGTTTCTATCCTTCACATAATTATGTACAACCCTTCATGACCATCAAAACTCGACTGGTGGTCATGATGTGACAAATCTCCCTAGTCACCCTAAAAAAATTTAATCCATAACTCCAAAAAATTATCAACCATTCAAGAAAAAAATAAGGGCTTCTTACAATTAAATTATCCTCAAACAATCCAACAAAATAGTAATCAAGTGGCTACTATAAAAATGGCAACTCCTTTTGGGAATAGCGAGACATAGTTCACTTCATTACCCAATACCCTTCATAATATCATATTGCATCTCATTGAAAAAAACATGCTTACCTTACCTCCTATTAGAGAAGGTGACTCTACTTTAACATTGCCAAAAGGCTTTCATAAAAAACGATTATTGTCATTACCATCAAACAAATGGACATAGTATATAATACTATAAGTGTCTTAAACATCTTATGTAAGACCTTATTAATTATAATCGTTTACTAATCGAAGGTGTGAATGATCAAGGGAATAAGTCTATGGCTCCTCCTAATCAAAATTTGCAAATATTTACAAATCCAATGCCTAAGCACAATATTTCATTTGTCAAAGCTAGTGATACAAAGACTGATGTGATGAATGTTAACATGATTGATGAAAATATGAATACCATTAAACAACATCCCATGAATGATGTGATAGAATTTTTCAAAGCTACACCTCATAATGCCTTGATTAGACAACCTCTTGACATTGATTTCTCAAAAAATGATATACCTAGAAACATGCACCTAAGGGTCCTCTTTATATAGCTAGTTGAATCAATAATAAGCCCACTAATGGAATATTGATTGATCTAGTCTGTGGAGAGAATGTGATCATAGAAGAATTATTATATGTGCATGAGCTATATCAAGATACATATGACAATCCAAAAGCATGGATCAAGACACATAATGGATTGTATTTCCCTATGACAGGCTTGATAGATCTCCCTTTAAATGTGGGATCAAAAACATTAACAGTCTTGTTGGTTAAATTGAAAGAACCAAACTTAATCTCAATCCTAACCTATGAGCTTGCCACAACCCAGTTATTAGCTAGGTTGAGGATTGGCCAACACCTAAGTAGAGTAATTAATACTTTACTTCTTCTCTTCGGGCTCTATGAGACCTAGGGAGGGTAATTCCACACATGCTCATAATATTTCATGCTTGGTCAAGAGTATTTCTTCACATAGATGCACTATTTCATGAAAATCACCTTATCAATGGCTCGACAAACCTCAAATAGAAGTGTTACTTATTTCAAGGAGTGTGCTTTCATACTTAGAGTTGGGACAATGTAGTTTAAAGTATTTTGTGATTCATTTTTCATCTTGAATCCTAGGCCCAATTCAATACTAGCTCAATCTACTATAAGATAAACTAATAAAACAATCAGTGCTTTATTTAAGGGAGAAAGAGTCGCAGCTAGTAATCAATCGGTAGTACAAATTTGATTGAATTTTAAAAATAAATGGACCATTAGAATGTTACTTTGTAACATTTAACTCACTGTGTCTACAAAATATCACTTCCTTACTGAATCCTATATCATTTTCTTACAAACTAATGAGCTCATTTTACATTTAATCAGTTCATTGAGCTGAAGCATAAAAAAAATTCACCCATTTTTGTGCAAATGACAAAAGGATAAATGAAATTGTCATTAGCAACTTCATGCATAGCTTGAAAGAAAGCACATAGGAGAGCAACAATTTGAAACTATAATTCTTCTTTATTTTTGATATTTCCTTGTAAAACCATATTTAAGATTCGTATATAGTATAAATTTCATCTTAAACTTACTTATGATATATTTACTATAGTATCCTTCTATATTCTATTATGCTTTTAGAGCATAGCATTTACTGTGACCATATCTAGACTCAAAATTTTGAAATCTCTCATTTTCAGCCATGAAATCTCCTTTATATATGCAAGGGAGCAACAAGCACCTAGTTGAATTATAATTTCAATCTTCATTTGAGCTCATTTCAAAAATCTAATTCTAACTAACTCCTCAAATAACTCCCACATGGTTTCATAAGCAATCATTTGTGAACAACGAAGGATAAAAGGAAAAAAATAGGTGTAGGATATTAGTCATCATTGTCACAACATTCGTTGTTTGGAACAAAAAATATTCCATTCATATCTTCTTGAAGACCTTCCACATTAGCATGAGAAAAAAAAAAGAAAAACCATGGCCATATGAAAACAAATACCTCCTATGCAAGACCATGGTTTCATCAAAAACTAAAATTAGGAGGTGACCCTATTCAAATTCGTCAACATCCAAAAATGCCCGACCGCTCCTTGTCCTCGATGTAATTGGAGGGATTACCAGTACGTCATCATCATAGCTCTCATATGGCACTAGGGAATGAAGGTACTATCCATAGTCTAAGTCGATATCAGCTTCAACATCCAAAGGATTGTCCCAAAGCACAATAGGAGAGTTGTGTTTACCTAGGTAGGCCCTATGGTTGTTCTCCCTTTTCTTGGCCTTCTTCACTAGTAGTACCAGTTCCTTGCCTTTGCACTCAACCACTTTACCCAGAAGGGTCCTATTTCCCAACCAATAAGTACTCTACACAATTGAGGTCTTCTTATGTCCCCTATCCCTCCTTTTACCCTTTGAAATCTCAAGAGAAGCCATGGCTTCTTGCTCAGCTGTGTCTTTTGGGCACTCAAACACACTTAGCCAGCTTGACCTCCTAATAGGTGGAATTGTTGCACCATCTTTTTCCATTTTCTCTAAAGCTAGCAGAATGATAATTAAAAATATTTTTGACTCAAGACCCACAAGAGAAGCACCCCAACCCCAATAATTGTAGATAACTCAAGCAATAGAAATCCAAAATAGACCAGAGAACCTAATTTCACAACAATTTTCTCTAGATGAAAACACTGAAACTCTGCTTAGGAAAAATTATAGCCCTTTCAATCTTCTTTACTACACACTCCTTACTTCTTCTTTACATTGAAAAGATAGTGTGAATAAACAACAATCAACCTACATTAAATAGAAAATTTGAGCATGCAAAATTAATGATTTGAAATCTCCTTATGCGAACAAATTGGTAACTTATCAGCTTGGCTCTAAATCTAGGCCATTCATCTTAGAGCAATTAAAACTTCATCTAAGGTAGCCATGAGCATTTTTTTTTACCATTATTAGATTTCTCCTTGAAGAAAACTAAGGCTATCTCAAATGATTCTATATTCTTTTTTAACCTTGATTAATCATAGCTAATATAACAATTAGCATGTATTACCAACCTAAATCACGCTTTTTATTAATATCGAAAAATTACATAGGACCAATTTCTTAGAGAGAAACTTTCTTTATATGATTCATCACTGATCCTCCCCAAAATTTAGGGTGCAATTTAGTGATGAAGTTATTTATGTGATGATTTTTAGTCCATTGGATCATCTCATTTTAAAACTTTATCAACGGTTCTCTATTCCTCTTGTTGCTTTCCTTTTTGCTTTATGCGGAATCCCTAGGATCATGCCACATTGCCTTTTTAATTAATGGTCATTTATTTTTTCCAATCTACTTCATCCTTTCCTAGCTCCATCTGTGATGTAAACATCCCAACAATGATCTTTAGCCCCTAGTTCTGCGGCCTGACCTCTGGTCACATTCATCCTTCCATCGTGCATCGCTAATTCAAACCTTGCACCGAGGCTTCTATGTGTGATGGAAGATGTTGTGGAGGCATCATATTTAGAAACGTACAACCTGCATAAAACAAATGGCACAAAAGACATCGCTCATAGGATCATATCACATTAGTGAAAAAAAAACCCTTTAGAGGACATCCATCGCTTATCACTAATTCAAAACTCAAGTTCTAAAAAGAACCCGCAATGAGCAATGAAGTTATTACATAAGGCCTTTGTTCATTGCTAATTCTCCTCATATATTTTGTAAGAAATTAGCGATGAGAGGATTTAAAACATTTATAAGGTCCATCGCATATCGCAAATGTGAGAATTACAATAAAAACATATCCATGATCATGTGATATCACATCATATCACTCATCGCTAATTCAAATTTATCTTTTCACCGATGATCCGTGATGAGCGATAAGAACATAAGACCGGGCAATCACTCATCACTAATACAAATTTGAAGGCTCAAAATCCATTAGCGATGAGCAATATCAAAGGGAAAACATCAATCCATCACTTGTCACTAATTCAAGGTGTGCACCAATGAATAAATCAGCGATGAACGATGCAACTATGAGGGCCATCAAGACATAAGTGGGAACTTTTTAAGCACATGCTCATTAGTTGTTCTAAAAGAGGGGAATTATCTAGGATGATAGGAGAATAGTGGGCTCAAGAATTCTAAATCATGCAATACAAAGGATGTAAAAGTCAGGTGAATCAGACCTAGACACGAGTAGTGCCAGTCACATGATGACATTTAATGAACATGAAAAAATAAAATTTGTGATCAGAAATAGGAAATACCAGTAAACAATAGAATAGAATGCCAAGCAACTAAAATGAAAAAAACCCTAAACCTCATATAAGAACCCTACAATAGATGTAACAAATATTTTTAAGTAAAATTTCTTAGGGTTTTAATATGAGCACTCTATATTTTGAAAAATTTGAAAGTGCCATCAACTCTCTTTTTCCATCATTCCACAATTAGATCAATTTTGAGTGAAGATAGGCTATCTATGGCTTCACTCTATGAATTTCATCCCTTCGGTTGTGCATAAATTTCTAAAGTCTCCATTTGTAAATGACATCTTCACTTTACATCATAGAGGATTCCATCCTACCTTCGCCAAAGGGAATTTTTCATTATATTACTCTTGGCTAGAGCCTATGGAACCTATCTAGCCTCGTGAAGATTTCTTTTTTAAATCATATCAAAAATTCAAGGCAAAGAAAATAGTGGAACTGTCCCTTCGAAACATGCCTCAACCTATGGCTAAAGCAACCATCCTTGATGAGATAATGATTGAACCTAAAACACTTCCAACCATACAAGAAAAATCTATACAAAAACCTCCTAAAATTTCCCACAAGAGATCACGAGATAGTACAAACATTCATGTTGTCCCTCCTAGTTTCAAACAAGTTTACAAAGTAAAGAGAAAGTAGTTGAACAACCTCATGTTGTTTCTTCTAGTCCCCCAAAGGAAGAGAAGGAACCTCTTATTGGAAAACCTGATTTACACAAAACCAAATTTACAATAAACTAAAAAGAAATTGAAGTGCTATGGAGCGTAGACATAGATGTCATGCTATTGCTCAAATATTGCAAACTCAAGAAAATAACCATAACATAAAAAATCAAAATCCAAACATACCTGAAGCAATGCATGTTGAATCTCAACACTCATCATAAGATAAACAAGAAAATTGTATGGAAGTTTTTATTTGATCTCCTGATGTGATTGACTTAGATGATGACATTGATATTGCAAAGATTGATGAACAAGTGCATGATGAGTTGAATAATTGTTTTCTTCTTCTATGACCTTAAATAACAAATCTACTAAAAGGATTGTTGAACTTGGTGTGTTTCCTAGTTCAACACTTGATGTTTTCCCTTTGGCTAGTTTTCCACCAAGTTTTGTTTATATCAACTGGGATTGCGAGGCGGATGAACTGCTTTAAGTTGACTTTCATGTGCCTTAGCAGTCTTTTTTCTTTTCATTTTTCTTTGTGATTGCATGTTTTTAATGTGATCCCCTGTGACATTTCATTTTATGTTCCTCTTTCTTTTGTGCATTCTTCTATATGTACCTTCATTCTTCTCTATGTCATAATTATTTTTCACTTGTCTTGCATTTTCCTTTTGGCGATGATGCAAGGCGTCAAAACATTTATGTTTCTTCCATGTTGACCCAAAAGCTTTTTCTTTGTTTTTGCTCTCTTTGTGTCATTCTTCTAGCTCTATGTGTATTTAGGGAATTATGATAGTTTTATGCTCTATGACAACATTGTAGCACAGACATACTAACCCCAAATCCATAGATCCCTTATGTGTTGTTGGGGGAAACCCTTCTATTGGTTGTTTTTTAAGAACCAAGCTGATCTTCATAATTTCCTATGGACTTTACCATTTCCAATAATTAGTAATCTAAAGGGATTGGCCAATGAATGAGTAAAAGATGCAAATCTTTCACTCCTACACTTTGGGCTCTATGAAACCCAGGAGGGTGATCCCACAATGTATAATCAAGGATTTATGTGACTAATATTTAAATACATTGTAAAAAATAGATAATTCTCATATAACCAATCAACAACGTAGTGTATCAAAAGTTTGGAAAGTCTATTAGTAATATACTACACTTGGAGCATGAGAATATGAATCTAAAGATAACTACAATGTTAATGTAACTAAAATGTTAACTCATTTGAAAAGTTTGTAAATAAAGAGTGATTTTTTTTTGAACCAACCTAGTAATTGTGTTATGAAAACTTTTACTCACACTAGTGTCTTATCCTAAACACGAAGTCAATCTTAACCTTTGCAACCCAATAACATTTTCACATATAGCATCATGTAATCTTGGAATATATTGCTTTACAATACCTCCACATTATACTCTAGACCATTACTTCTTATGGATTTCCTAGCACCTAATTTGTATGAATCAACAATTTCATTCAAGCATTTACACTAATTCTTGGAATTAACAAGCAAGAACAAAATCATACATCTACTGGAATTCAATAGAGATGAACAAAAAAATCCTTGATTATATTATTCATGACTCATGGAATAAGTACATAGAAGAGAAAAATGACCATGATATTGGCATCATTTTGTATTGTATAAACTATATTTTTTATCAAAATTACATATGTAAAAATAGACTCAAAACCTAAGACAAAAACTCAAAACATTCTCAGTATTCCTTTACAATTCAATATGTCAATTGCAATACAACAAAACCCTACTTTCAGGTCTTGAATTCCTTCTTGTAGAAATGAAGGATCAAAACAAGCCTTGAGCTAGAAAGTACACATGTCATTATCTTATTGGACTGCTACAACATATATTCCATTTTCAATTACTTTACATTCCCAAGTGGTGGTAAACATACATTATGAGGAAAAACTAATCCTCATTCATTGTTGGAGATCCAGTACCACTTTTCAAAAGGTATCTTCAAATAGTTTTCTAAAAAAAAATTCCCACACACACAAAATTAAAATGAAAGAAAGTATGAAAGAAATAGAAACGAAAGGCCAAAGAATATTTCCACATCTACAAGCTTGTTATTAATTCAATTTGGAGAAAATGCACTATATTTTCTATACTTTAGCAAAAGCCTAATTTGTATTAAATCCAGGCTATGTAATGAATTTTCACCTATTTGTTACTCATGATGATTGTAGGCTTCAAAATAAAAAAATTCAAGTCATCACCCCACCATTTAAAATCAATCCATCAGCATGTCCAAGTATTTGTCTCTCCATGCTAGAAATTCCTCTTCAGTAGGCCAGTTGAAGTTCATGACCTCATCAGAATTTTCTCTATAAGTCGAATACTTGGTAACAATTTGATTTTCCTCCCTATCAAATTCTAACAATACAATCTCTACATGAGCCAACATATCCATATTTCTTTTTAGTGTACCTATATCATATTTTTAGGGTTTTTATGCTACCATCATCCCTTAGAATGGATGGGAGGAAACCATGATTTGATTCATGAAAGGATTTCACCAGTTCCCTTATTTTGACTTCCAAAGGCTCAATGCTTCCCATGTACCCCTCAATTTTACTTATAAGAGCAATAGTGGGATTAAGCTTTACAGAGGGATTAACCTCTCGTTTAGCTCCAATTGACATCAATCCTAATTCCTTCATCCTATGGATCCATGTTTCCCTAAATGGAATAGCTCTTTCGCTATCATTGTCAAAATTATTTATAGTAGCCACCATGGAGGAATAAATATCATGAATACTATTCAATTTGTCATTAACCCCTCTGTTTAGATGCTCCAAGACTATGGTGGAAATATTCATATTTCTCATAAATGTTTCATTATCATGATTGTCACATTTCTCTTTATACTCTTATAATTTCCTGAGCAACTCCTTCGTACTGATATCTTCCTTAACTTGTGGCACCCCTGATGTGCTAGGCTCTATCATTGAAATGGTTACACTTCCTATGTTGTATGGCACAATTTCCCATGAGGAACTTTCTTCTAGGGTAAATTCGGCGGATACAACTACTTGTGAAGTGGTAGGGGAATTAGCACCAGTCTCCTCATGCTTTTCAAGTTGAAAAATTTGAAACTTATCCTCTAATAATGCTACTTTTGTTTGTAACTATGTATTTTTTTGTTCAAGCTTTCCATAGTCAACTGAAAAATAATTGTAGTCTGTTCTGAGCTTTTCCTTTTCTATAGTTACAAATTCCATAGTGGCTCTTGTGAACTGTGCAACATGTACTAACATGTTTGCTACCTTAGGAGCTAATGTTTTTGACACCATCATTATTATTAGGATTCCACTGTAGTTAGGTGCAGGCTCAACAATGTCTGGATTCCTTGTACTTGGGGCTAGAGACCAAATGGATAATGCATCCTACTGTTCACTAAAGGTAGACCCTTGCAATGCAAGTGCAGCCTCTTCCTCTAAATTGTAAAGGGGTCTCTCACATATTTTTATTGTATCAAAGGCTATAGCAGAAGATAAATCCCACTATGGTAGGACTAAAATACCACTACTTCTCAACAATTCTCTACCTTCCTTGGAAGTCGTCCTTTGGAACTTAGCTCTCATTTCTTTTAAGACCTTTTCCTAAATTGTAGTGTCAAGAAATTCTAGATGAATACTCCTTTTCTTGGCTAGGTTGCTTACATATTCATATTTCTTAGCCCTATATGCAAATTCCATAAAAAATTGAGACTTTACAAATGCATTGAATCATCCATGAAATTTGTGCATGCTTCCACCCAAACATCATCTTTTCCATTAAGCCTGGTTAGGTTAGTTTTACTAAACTTCATACTCAATTGTTGTGATGCCAACATTGATGGTGCAAAGGGAATCCCTTGTTGTATTTCCTACTCTGATACCTAAATTTCATCATCAAATTCTTCATCAACAAAGTCCAGCAAACCAGTTACTTTAACCTTCTATTTTTTTAATGGTGGCTATTTTGGTGGTGAAGCATGATGTGATGTGGCATTGATATCGATAATATTAGGACCTATTGGCCTTGGAGGAGATAGTGGTTGTACCTATGGCAGAGGAGAAAGAGGTCTTTTCTCCTCTTGTTGGGAGGGAGTAGTAATTGCATCATTTTTCTTTGCCTTACCCTTTCTCCTTACAAATAACTTTATTTTAGGTTCCTTAGGGGCCTGAGATGTAGATTTCTCTTCTATAATAGGGATCTCTCCCCCACCTTATTCTCTTCAATGGGGGTTTTCCCCTTAACTTGAATCATCCCTTCACTTTCAAGGTGGCCCACTATTGTCTCAAAATTTTTGGATACATGTTCCACCTTTTGCATTATATTTTCAATCTCTGGAAGAACAATGAAGTTAGGTTTTTTCTCCTTTATCTTTCTCTACATTTTATTGAAAGCAATCCATCTTTCTTTTCTTCTTTCTTGTTCCAAAATATCAAACACATTTCTTATCACATCCTCTAGCAATAGGAAAATGTGCACAAATTTGTAACTCTTGTTCCTTTCCTTCAACTAGGCCATGAAACCTTCGGGATCATACATGTTCCTCTCTACTGCTCTTTCCATGTTGAAGGATTTGACCATATCAAGTATCTTATTCCAACCTGCCTTTTTCATTACAAAATTAGAGAAGCATGTGTATGAAGGGAAAAATGTTCCTTTTCCTTGATTCAACAAATGTTCATTTTCCACACTTCCCTATTGTCATATTACTTCAAGGAAACCAATTCTCTATATCACACATTTTGGTAGCAGGTGAGGCACAATAGTGGAAACATGCACTCTTAAAATAATGTAATCAGGATATGGGATAAGGGTATGTGCAGGGTCATCATGGAAAAAACAACCCCTTAAGTGGCAAAAAAATCAGAAAAATTAGAGTTAGGCAACTTGACATAAAAATTTGAATAAGTTATCTATATTATTTCAAAAATATGTAAGAATAGAATCTATAGCAAACTGAATGTAGTTTCTAAACTACTAGGTTTTTTTAAATCTATTTGGTAAAAATTTTAAATTTCAATGCGAGTACTTAAATTTCAAGGAAAAAATAAGAAGTGTCTTGACCACCCTAACCACAATAAAATGATAATATTTTTTTATAAGATTTTAGATATAAGTAGAGGACTCATGTCTAGATGTGATGCATATTTTTTTGTAATTTTTTTCCAAGTAAATAATTAACTATGATTTTTTTGTTACAACTTTTAAAAAATATAAAAAACCCGTATGTTAGACCACCTTAACTTGGTCAAAACTTCATAAAATTCACTTCTTCTTTCTTTAATCCTATAGTATGTGAAGCATATAGTGTGACACATGCTTTGGATTCAAAAAATATGATACCGTTTGAAAAATATATATTTTTTTCAATTAGCCTATCAATAAGGACTTTAGTCATAATTTAAATAGAAAATGAATAATAATTATTTATTAAATTCAAAGTAAAGCATAATTTATATTGGTGGAAAGCTGAGAATATCCTTTAAAAACCCTTTTCGTTTCATCAATTTTGGGTAAAAAACAAAGTCGTCAACCACATACCCTACACATACCCATCATATCTCCACTTTTTGGCCCATCATGATCCTACACATACCCATAACATCTCCCCAGTTGTGATCAACTCCCAACTCAGGCCTTCTTTCCTTGGGTCTTAAGAAGTCATGCAGGGCCTTAGAAATTCTAGGTGCATTCATAACCAGGTCTCTCTTTAACTCTAAAGCAAACAAGCTCTCAAACATCACAAAGTCATACAGCCTATCATCCTTGTCTAGGATAGTAGTCCAACATTGAACAAGCAGCTCCAAAGTACCCTCCATGCTATCCAAAGTCTTATTCTACCCAAAGTAAGATGTACCTTTGAATAGAAACATATGCATTAATAATGAGTACCAGCTAAACCTTACTCCATCTACACCTTTCTTCAATCTTATCAAACCCTCATGAATTCATTTTGTAAGAAACCCCACATAGTCATATACTGTGCAATATTGGGGGTGTTGAATGTGGGCTTCCATATACATCCATGCCATAGGAATTCAAGTGATAGGATCATAACCAATTATCTGGAAAAAGGAGTAAGAAACAAAATAACTAATAGGAAAGGGTTCCTTATCAAATTTTCCCAATGTAATTCTTCACCCCCAAATGTCTATTAAATACCTCGATAGTATATGGACTCTGAATGCAATATTAGTCTTATCAGATTACCCCCTAAGAATTTTTCCATCAATTTTAGGTGGTTGATCACTCCACTTGGTGTGTTTGAAAACATGATAAATTTCCTCCTTGGTAATTCAAGCATTTCCTTCCCATCATATATATTTAGAGTCCTTGTAACTAGATCATAATTGGTGGCTACTACTTTAAGAAAATCAACATCCATATAGACATTGGGTATAGTTAACTTCCCTAAGTCACACTTCCAGGGGTTACCAAGTGGAATACCCATGTTTCTATTTCTAAACCAACCATAGAATAATTCCCACCCAGTACAAGGTAGTTTGGCATCCCTAATAGAGCATTTTTTTTCAAACAAACCCTCAACTACTTGCAGACCCTAGCGAAGAAATTGACCCTTAGATTTTTCAATGATCGAAGGTGGCATCTGGTCAGTAAGGTCCTTACTCAAAAGACTTTTTGGAACAAAGTCTTCACCTTTAGACAAGGAGGCTTTTGATTTTTCTTTGGGATCCATAATGCAAGGGTTTTACAAAGCAGGGTTTCAAGTTTGTTGGAACAAAATTACGGCTCAAATAAGGGTTTGATCGAAACTACAACAATGCGGGACCAACTAATTCCCTTTATATGAATGTAAAACCTTAAAATACAAAATAAATAAAACCCTAACTGATAGAAAGATTTGGAGATTATAGTTTGTCAACAATTTGAGATGAGAAGTTAATCCACTTATTGGTTTTTTGCAAGTTACCAACCCTAGTTTTAACATTGGACCAGCCCGGAAACCATAGCATAATCTCTCCACATGTTTAGAATGTCCTTCACAATGCTCAATTATACCTTTAAGACCAATTTTAATAGCTATGCAATGTCCTGCTTCAGTAGCTTGATGTCCTTTCTACCATTAAGGCTCACTCACATGAACTAGAATGGTTCGCTTGCCTTCAAACTGAGTTTTAAATGCTAGTTGTTGATCACATGGGTGTGTTAACTAATGGACGATCCAGATTTAGTCAGCTTGATTTAAAAAATATAACTCTATGAAGCTGCAATACTCATCAAATGATAGTAAGCCACATGGAACCACTTGTTGGTGATCTATGAACTCCACTAGTTCTTTTCCACTGTAGCCAGAATTGATGTGTCCTCTTCCCCTCACCCACGTGCTTCTTAAAATGTATAAAAATTTCATCACTGGGGAAATGGGGAAGGGTTGAGATTAAATCTCACACATTCAATATACTCATATCTCCATCTAAGACCAATTGCTCATGGCCTTATTCTTCTGACATAATCAATGGATCAGATTAAAAGATCTCAGATGTCATTAAAACACATGCCATATTTTTCCCTTTAGTAGCACACATTTTATTTTCCATGCCTTGTGCTGAAATATTTTCTTAATATCCACCATTATTCTAATGTCTTCTATGCTCTCCAGGTTTCTCCATGTGGATGTTTCCCATCTCCTCACTAAGAACTGGATGATAGGGATGGGACCCACATGGGATAGCGGGGAGTGGTCTAGATGATTACATGTCACATGCTATCAACCATTGATTCTCTTCAAAGCTCCACTTGTTGACCACTTGGAAACACTAGACCCACTATTGGACAAGACACGTGGTAACTTTCCATTATCTTGTGTGATTATTTTAATAGACAAGGAAAATGAATGGGGTGGTAGGGAGTGGCTAGGATGTAGCCATGTGCATCATTCAATCACCACCATTGATTTCCTTTTAATACCGCCCACAATCTTTATCAAAGGGATTAGGCCCGCCAATGCACAAGAAACATGGCTTATGCTTGCTAGCCCATGCTAATAAAATAATAAGCAATAAAATAGAATAGGCACATGAGGAATGACGGTGGTATGCTTGTGATGATCGAATGGTCAACGTAGCACTTAATATCTGCACATGCCAAAATTTTAGTTTTAAGAAAGGAATCCAATTAGGTCGATGGGGCCAAAACCCATAAGGTTAATGAGTTAAGGCTCAAATGTTCTTAAAGGAATCCAACTATTTAGCCTGACTTAGGAAATAATAAAAAAATGGCCCAATATATGATTATCAATAAAACTAGACCTAAGGGTCCAGTTATTTCATGGATTCCAATGGCATAAGATGTGACTTAAAAGATTGAGAACCGGTAGTAAGGAGTCAACAAGGAATTAGATCCTTGGCAAGGATATAAGCTCAAAGGATTTTAAGAAGGGTCCCAAATAGCATAAAACCCTCAAATAGTGATGGTATACAAAACCCTAAGCCCTTAAACATAGATTTTAGCCAAAATTTTGTAGAATTTTGTGATGGAACATGGAATTTTTTTTAAGGGTTCCATCACCTTCCTTCCTACTTCATGATGTAGCTTGCTTCAAGAACATATGACTTGGCATAGGGTTTTCTGAGGAAAGCTCTAATGTCTTAGGATAAAAAAATATTGGCTACTTTAAAGAAATTTCTCACAATGATGGTGTAGCAACCACTTTAAAGTGGAGGCATACATAGACGACATCCTTTCACAAATTTCATGGCATGATTTTCCTTTTTTCTTGTGATGTGTCCTCTTCTTGGTGGTTTCATTGGGTTTTATGTTGGCCAAGAGTGTATGATCTACTGTCATGGCATGATGTGAATGAGGCATCCCATGGGAAATGATCTAACACTTTTGACTTGTCCTCTCTTGGAGACATTAGGCACAATGCTCCCTAAGAGAAAGACCATTACATGAACAAAGGAAAAATACCCTTTAATATTTTTACCTGACATTCAAAATAATTTACAAAAGAATTTTCATTGTGGTACCTAATTAAAGTTATTAGCAGGATAACTCTGGTATGGTTGGTACATATGATGGGAAGTCGATACACTAGCATGACTTTCTCATTATACAGTGAGAAGCCGACACATTGGCATGACTTTCTCACTATACCACTTCTTGAGGACAACTCATAGGTAGTGGATAGATTAAGGTTCCACTACCCCAGAGTGAGTAGCAGATGTTATTATGGAAAAACAACCACCATCTCACATCATGTTGAATCAGTTGCACTTGATCCTTTGTTTTTGATTATTTTTCTAGGCCTTTGACAAGGTATGATCATGTATCTTTGTTATTGCTACATACTTAAGTGTCTTATATTTCTACTTCAGTGTGAGTTTGACATGGGGTCATCCTCTTGCTAAAGTGGGGGGAAAATGTAGTAACAAAAAAAAGTAGCATTTTCCTTGATTGTTTGGATAATTGGCATTAAAGTTGGATTAATGATGCCTTGGAGTGGTCTTGTAATTTATTGTACATAGTCACACTATTCTAGGACCTTTATTTAACTAAAACATGATTTAAATGGTCCTTTGCAAGGGTGTTGTAAAGTGTTGTAGCACACTTTCACACTTTTCTAGGACTTATTTGCTTAATTAAGCCTAATGGGTCCATTTCTAAATAAAAATATGCATAATTTATACCTTGTTTAAGTATTTTAAAGTGTTTTAAAGTACTTTCACATTATCTAGGTGGTCTTGATTCATTGTGGTTAAGTGGAGTTATTAACCCTCTTTTAGACCTTAATTTTGACACCTCTCGAAGATCTTTCCTGACAAAGATAAATCAAATTTCAAAATATTTCATTGGGAAAAAGATTGGTCTTGGTAAGTTTATCCAAGACCCATTTACCCTTGATGGTGAATGGGTCTTCCCTTAATAGGACCCCTCTTTCTCAATTGATCTAGAATGGGTTTTTGGCCTTCTTTTAGCTCCTCGAAGCTTGGTCCCAAATGCTTAGATAGGACCCATTTTCCTTTGGTGGAAAATGGTCCCTTCATGAGACCCCTATTTTTAAATTTCATTCTAGTGTCAATTTAATTAGCTTTCTTTCCAGATCTAGTGTCAGCTTTAATTCTTTGAATTTCGGGGTTAATCTCCTAATTTAGTATAAATAATGGGTTAATTCACATAGTTTCATCCTAATACTTTCAAGAATTCAAGAATTCAAGTGATCAAGCATTTTAGATAATTTCAAGAGAATTCATAAGGCATTTCAAGGCATATTTCAAGTGTTTATTGCAGCAATTCAAATTCATATAATCATGTCAAGGGTTTAATGCATTCATGTGTGTTGAGCTAAGAAGTTAATGTTGCATTGAGGATACATTTACAAGAATCATCCTACATCCAAGATGCACATTCTTCATGGCCACTCCATGATTATTTGCATATTTTCTTCACAAGACATAATCCAAGGTGACATCATTTACATCCTTCATTTCATTCATTTTATCATTTGGTTAAATAATTACCTACAAGGAATTTTACTAAGGAAAACCCCCATTCACTAACAAATCAAAAAATTTTGTCACCCTTGAGTGTGTGATTTCAGATTTACAAGTTGAAGATCAAGTTGAGCAAGATTTGAAGCAAGATTTTGGGTATGTGTCGGATCATCATGGACAAAACAGGCCCTTAAGTGGCAAAAAATTCAGAAAAATCGGAGTTAGGTAACTTGACATAAAAATTTGAATAATTTATCTACATTATTTCAAAAATATGTAAGAACATAATCTATAGAAAATTGAATTTAGTTTATAAACTACTAGGTTTGCTTAAAAAAACTAAAAATCTATTTGGTGAAAATTTGAAATTTCAATGCAGTGGTACTTAAATTTCAGGGGAAAATAAGAAGTAGGTGTCTGTCTGAGCACCCTAACCACAATAAAATGATAATATATTTTTATAATATTTTAGATATAAGTAGAGGACTCATGCCCCGATATGATGTATATTTTTTTGTAATATTTGTCCAAGTAAATAATTAATTATGAATTTTTTATTACAACCTTTTTAAAAAATATAAAAACTTGTATGTCTGACCACCTTAACTTGGTCAAAACTTCATGAAATTCAAATTTTCTTTTTTTAATCATATAGTATTGGAAGCATAGAATGTGATGCATGTTTTGGATTCAAAAAATGTGATATTGTTTGAAAGCTATAGATATTTTTCAATCAGCCTGTTAATCAGGACTTTAGTCGCAATTTGAATAGAAAATAATAATAATTACTTATTAAATTCAAAATAAAGCATAATTTATATTGGTGGAAAGCTGATAATTTCCTTTAAAAACCCTTTTAATTTCATCATTTTTGGGTAAAAAAATAGTCGTTAGCCACATACCCATCATATTGCCACTTTTTGGCCCATCATGATCTTGTACATACCCTTGTCAAAGTTAACAAAGTTGTAAAGTTGCTAAAGTCTTCAGTCAAAGTGAAATATCACAGAAAAAGCTTTACAAAATTAACTACGAGATTCTAGAACTTGATAACTAGGATTTAAAGAGTATAGAAATCAAGGTACAGTATCCTAAAATCATTTTTTTAAACCCTAAAAGGACCCATTCACCTTTGAAGGTGAATGAGTCCTCCATAGCTCAAAAACAACTTTTTGGCTAGGTATATAACTTTTTATTGTCTAAAAACTTCCCCCATAGTTTCTATAACCATTAGGTTGCATTTTTGGTTGTTATAAGCATCTTATTTTACATAATTTAAGTGATTAAGGGATTTGAAAAATAAGTGATCCCTTTATTTTTCCCACACATTAGGGTGCATCCTATTTTCACCCTAATCACATTTGCTTAGAATTTTCTAAAGATAGTGAAAAACCCCTAATTTAGGACTTATACACCCCTTTGGGTGATTTAGTACCAATATAGGTAGATTTTTTGAATTTTTGGGTATTCTATGTTACTGTTTATTAGCATTTGAATCCCTGAAAAGCCCTAATTGGGACTCATACGCCCCTTTGGGAAATTTAGTCTTGTGTTAGATTTTAAACTATATTTTACAACATTAAAAACTTTGTTTCTCTATTTCTATTTGTTGTTGTTAGAGATATGTTTTGGTTTTCTAAGTTTTTGTTACATTCATTTCATTACATCTCACTTAATTTCATTTGAATCAGATTTAGAGAATATAATTTATCTTGTGTTCATTGTATCTTGCATTTCCTTGATTGTCCCTTGCATGAGCTTTACAACTTGGTTTCCTATTACTAATACTATATAGTGAGACAAAGTTTAAGACACATGTCATCATGTGATAGCACAATCATCATGGATCTTGTGTTATGTAGGTCTTTCACTACTAGTGTTGATACTAGTTCACTAAGTATGGACAATACCCTTAACAATTCTTTTCCTTCAAGTAGTGCGACAAGTCTTGAAACAATGCTTTCTAGTATTCCACAAAAAAAACATAATCCAAATTCATGAAGACTTAGAAAACCTACAAAATCAATTGAGTTTTGAAAACATTTCAAGGTTCCACTACTATCCATACCATAGATAACATACATCGCATGACTGAAATCGAAGAAGGAGTTGAAATTGTGTGTAACCTAGCTTATATTTTTGGAAAATATATTACCTCAACCACTAGTTGTGATCAACCTTTGAACAATGTCCAAAGTCAATGAGGAACCCAAATTCCTATCACAACCATTGCCTCTAGTCCTACCTATACCAACCCTCAAGTTACAACAACAATTCAACCTACTAGTAATGTCATTCCTACCTTGGGTATTTCCGCTAGCATCCCTAGTACCTTTGTGGCATCACTCATCATATCTCCTACCACTTTACCACCCATCATCATTCCATTCACTACTTCCTTGAACACATATTCACCTCCATCTCAAAATACAAATAATGTTGCCATCCTAAACCAACTTTTGCTAAATGTGTCATCCCTTCAAAAGCAAATTTCCACCATAAACCAAAATCAAAATGGCCAATCTACATACTATGCCAAATTTAATCCCTTATCCTTGGAGATATTGATAAATATGTTACTACAAGGTCTAGAGATTCCTAGATTTGAGAAATATGGGGGGAAAGGAGATCCTTCTAACCATGTTTCCACTTATACTACCTTATGTAGTGATTTTTTCCTTGAGGATAAGATATTGGCTAAGCTTTTCCCTAGATCCATGAAGGATACCCCCTTAGAATGGTTTTCCTCATTGCCAAATAACTCAATTCATTCATTCAATGTAATTTTTGATGCCTTTATAAACCGTTTCCAAGTGCACATTCAACTCCTAATATGACCTTAGCCAATTTGATGAGATGTAAGCAAAAAGATGATGAAAATATTATTGACTTCATTTCACGCTACCAATCACTCTATTCCCAAATCGACATAAATATCCCTAATCCTCAGCTTCAATAGATGTTCATTGAGAACTTACAAACTAAAATACAAGATAATCTTACCATGATGTAGTTTCCTTCCTTCGTACACTTGTGTACTATCCCTCATGATTATCAAAACTTAGTTAGTAGTCGTGACACAAAATACACATGTAGTTGACCTGGAAAGTCTAAAGCCACAAACCAAAACAATTATCAACCTTTTAGAAAATATAATAATGGATTCCTTCAACTAGACCCTCCTCAACCAACTCCACATGTTGATACTGAAGTGGCTACTATAAGGAAGACAACTCCTTTCACATTTGGGGATTCAACTAGACAATTCACTCCCTTACTCAATACCCTCCCTGACATGATGTCACAAATTTTAGAATAGAAATTGATCACTTTTCCTCTCATTAAAACTCCATATCCTAATAAGTCCTTTCCTCTAATCTTTAGATCAAATTCCTATTGCCATTATCACCAAAAAATTGGATACAACATGAAACATTGTAATCATCTTAAACATCTTTTGCAAAACCTCATTTATTCCAGCTAACTTTCAATTGAAGGTGTTAATGATAAAAGAAATAAGTCCATTTCCCCTCCCAACAAAACCTACAAATATTTACCAACCCTGTTCTGAATCATAACATTTCATTTTTCAAAGCTAGTGAAATTAAGAAGAATGATGTGATGAGTGTTGACATGGATATTAGTGAACAAGGCCCTATGGATACTATTGAACAAGGTCATATGGATACATTAAAAAATATTTGATTGTGTTGATTGAAACTCAAACTCATAAGGGTCGAACTAAAAAGCCTCTTGACATTGCTTTCTCATCTAAAGATATAATTAGAAATGCACCTGATGGTCCTCTTTACATAGCTAGTTGAATCAATGATAAGCTCACTAATGGGATATTAATTGATCCCATCTGTGGAGAGAATGTGGTCATTGAGGAATTCTTACTTTTTCATGAACTCTATGAAGAAACTTATGATAAACCAAAAGCATGGATAAATGCACAAAAGGGTTTTCCTTTCCCTACGATGGCATTGATCACCCTTTACAAATAAGATTGAAAAAATTAAATGTCTCATTCTCCATCATCTCGACATTGCATCAATCTCGTGTTAAGCTTGATTATCCATGGCTACGTTCCATGGAAGTTGTCCTGTCGGTCTTACATAAATGCTTAAAGTTTCCCTTTGACAATTAAATTTTCATTGTGCACTATAGTGGCTTTAATCCTTTTCCTTCCCTAGAGAACTTTTCCTTAGATTTATTTTGGCACAAGCCTATGGAACCTATCAAACCTCGAGAAGACTTATTTTTCAAATCCTATCAAAATTTCAAGGTGAAATGCATAGAAAAATTATCCCTTACAAACATGCCTCAACCTATGACTGAGCCTCCTATCCTTGATGAAACTATGATTGAAGCTAAAGACATTCCAAATAACCAAGACCAACCTAAGATTGATCCTTTTCCCATCTTCTATAAAATACCAAGATACAATGAAAACAATCATGTCATGCCACCTAAGATAAAACAAGTATACAAAGCTAAAGAGAAAGTGGTTGAACAACCTCCCATGGTTCCTTCTGCTCCCCCCCCCTTAGGGAAGAAAAGAAACCTATGGTTCATAAACTTGCTCCTACATAAACAAAACTTCAAAATCAAAGTAAAAGAAACAAAAATTATAGAAAGCATAGGCATAGATGTTGTGCTCTTGCTCGAAGGTTAAACAAAGAAAAAAAGAAAAGAAAATCAACATCCCAAGTTGAAAAAAGAAATACATGATGAGTCTCCCTCTTTGCTACAAAAACTAGATCCCATACCACAACAAGAGCTAAATCCTTCTTTAGAAATTATCTCTCAACCTCCCATTGTGATTAACTTAGATGATAATAATGAGGTTAAAAATGACGAAGAATTGCATAATGAATTGAATACATTGTTTTCCTCTTCTATGAGCTTAAACGATAATTCTCCCAGGAAGAGTGTTGAACTTGGTAGCGACCCTAGTTCAACACTTGTTACTTTCCCTTTTTCTATTTGTCTACCTTTTGTATACAATGAACATAATTGGGATGCAAACAACCTGCTAATAAATTGACTCGCATGTGCCTTACTAATATTTTACTTTATTTTCATTTTCATGTTTTCTCTGTGATTACATGTGTGTAATATGATCCCCCATACTATTATGTTTGATTTCTCTCTCTCTCTTTGTTGGGATGTCACAAGGCGTTGATACATTTAGGTCTCTTCCATGTTGACCCAAAATATTTTCTTTATTTTTGATCTCTTTGTGTCATTCTTCTTGTTCCATGAGTATCTGGGGAATGATGACAGTTATGATCTCTCTAAAAATATTGTAGGAAAGACATATTGACCCCGAATTTGTGGATCCCTTATGTGATTTTTGGGATTTCATTATGGGGGCAACCCCTTTATATGACGTAGCTTTACTTGGAAACATATGACTTGGCATAGGGCTTTCCAAGTAAGCTCTCATGTCCTCTTTATTGTTAGCACTTATCTTTTGCTACTTTAAATTAATTTCTCACAACATGGTGTTTAATAATTTATTTAAAGTAGGGGCATACATTGGCATTATTCTTTTACCCCTCTTGATCATTGTCATCTTATCTTGCTAGCATTGGTACATTTGGACCTCTTTTGATTCGATTTTGTCTACTTTACTGTGAGTTTGAAGCAAGTTCCCCCTCTCGCTAAAGTGGGGGAAAAATTTAGTGTAAAAAAATGTATTCCTTTACATTTTCACACTTGTTTTGGGCCCTTCTTGCTAAAATTGGGCTTCTTTATGCCTTGTTTGGCCTTATTTTACATCCAAAAGCCTTAATTAATGCATCTTTTTAAGGATGATCGTGAAAATATCAATTGACCAATCATAAATTAATGATTTTGGACTCATATGCCACCTTGGGAATATGGGTCCCACCTAGGTTTCAGGGCCTAGATCTGAATTTGGCATAGAACTAAGCATTTCTTGAAAAATGTTTCCCAAGCTTAGCCTAATGGGACACATATGCCCCAACTAGTATATAAGTCTTGCTTAGCTTAGGCCTAATTTAAATTCAAATTCTTGGCATGAAATTTTATTCTCCTAGATAAAATGTCGGCTTGTAGTGTTGTAATTTTGAGAAATTTGGCACAAACAAGTATTTAAATACAAGGTTAATTCACATATTTTCAACTAGCATGTTTGCAAGTCATCTAGCACTTTTTGAGATCAAACATTCTAGAATTCAAGAGCATTGAAGACTGATTATCAAAATTTTGTTAGCATTATTCAAGTATCAAGCATCATGTCAAATTCATCATATATCATGTTTTTTTTTTAGCTAACCTTTATGATGTAGGATTTTTTGATTCATGTGAGCATTCAAATCAAGATCAATATCATTCAAGCAAGAGTCAAGATCTACATTCATGCTAGCCATTACATATAATATTGCATTCTTTTGCTCAAGGGTTTGGTGAGTTGAAACATTGTGTATTTGTTCATTCATCATTACTTCATTATATTTCTATTCATTTCAAGGTTTGATTACCAAAATTGGGTTTGACCAAGGAAAACCCCTATCTACTAATAAACAACATTTTTCCCTCTTTGATGTGTGATTTTCAGATCTAGGTTGGAGACCCATTGAAGAGCAAGATTGGAGAAAAGTTGTCAAAGTTGTGACCTTGTTTGAAAGATTACGGAAAGTCACCTATAGAGAAAAATTTAGTGTTTTAGAACCAAAGATTTGACAAGAGGGAAGCTGCAGGAATGCACTATAGGATACACTAATTTTAGAGCAACCCTAATACTAGTAATAAATCACCACTTGTGGTGTATGAGTCCCAATATACCTATTTTCATACTTTTTCTATAGAAATTGATTGAGCAATTCCAAATTTTGGTTATGGTCTGAAAGCCTAAATTGGGATTAAATTGCCCCAACTAGCGTATGAGTCCCAATTTACTTCAAAAGTCAACATTTCTATAATTTCAAACCTCATTGCAAGCCTCTACATTTTCTAGGTGCACCTTTATACTTTTCCAGTTTGTTGTTCTAATTTAAATTTATTTCTAGGTCATTAGTTTAAGTCTTGCATATCATTTGCATTTCTTGTCTTTCCAATCCCTAGCTTGGTGGTGAACCCCTCTTTAGCCTTTAATCACACCCTAGCACACCTTATTGCAAATCTCTTTCCCTCATTCCATCCTTGTATTGAGATCTCTAAGATTTCCTTGAATGAAACTTGTAGAAAATTGGTTATTCTATCTCCCAAAAGATTTAGTGAGCCACATTTTCAAAGTTTCATAAAGAAACCCAGAATGATGGTAGATGAAGATTGGAATAAGCTAGATAGAAAGGAAATTGCAACCATCTGTCAATAGCTAGCTAAAAATGTGTATTTTAATGTTTTTGTAGAGAAGACAACAGTAAAACTATGTAAAAGTTACATGATTTATATGAGAAAAACATAGCTTCGAATAAGGTCATCTTAATAAAGTAATTATACAACCTCATGATGAAGGAGGGTGCTTTAGTAGTAGAGCACTAAAATGAGTTCAACATAATCACCATCCAACTTGACTCTGTTAAAATTGCTCTAGATGATGAGATTAAATCCATCCTACTAATGTGCTCCATGCCAGATAGCTAAGAAAACTTGATTGTAGCCATAAGCACTTCTACACCTACAAGAAACCTAAAGTTTGATGATGTTAGAAACAACTTAATGAATGAGGAGCTGCAACAAAACCCATTTTACATATAAGCAAGGAGGAGAAGCCTTAACTATAACTGATCATGGGAGAAAAAATCATCAAAATCATCAAGGGCATTCAAGGTTAAGAGGAAGATCAAAATTGAAAAAGAGGTGGCATAATTTATTATCATTGTGGAAAGCTAGGACACATGAAAGGATAATTTTGAATTTGGAAGCGAGAACTGAAGGATCAAAATTAATCCAACACAAATAAAAAACTAGCTAGCACAAATGAAGGTGAGACCGCTACTGTAGTTTTAGATAATGAGGTTTTATTTACTACTTCAATGGAAGATGCATATTTTTATACCTCTAGCTATTGTATTGATTGGATTCTTGACTCTAAGGAATCTCTCCATATAACCCAAAACAAAGATAATTTTGTTGTGTATAATCCTGGTAATTATGGTAGAGTCCACTTGGGAAACAATCATTTTTGTAACATTGTTGGAGTGGGATATGTCAAGATTAATACAAAGGATGGAAAAGATATTTTACTGAAATAGGTTAAGCACGTTCCAGAGATGGGCATGGATCTAATTTTTATAGGACGTTTGGATGATGAAGGCTACCATAAAATTTTTGGAAAAAGTGGCTAGAAAATTTGTAAACGGGCACTGCTCATGGCTAGAGGATCTAGGATAGGAACATTGTATACATTAAGAGCAATAGATCTGAAATTAGATGTAGATGCTATTGTAAGAGAAGAAAACTCAACAAATTTGTGGCATAAGCATTTGGGGTCACATGAGTGAGAAGGGACTAAAAATTCTTATTGGTAAAAATATGCTATGAGGTTTGAAATCCTATAATCTTGACCTTTGTGAGAATTGCATATATATGGTAGGAAATGAAGGGTTTCATTTATTAGAAGTGGTCATGAATGAAAAAAAAAATTGATAAAATTAATACATTCTGATGTATTTGGGTGAGTAAACATTAGGTCATTAGGAAGAGCCTCATACATCGTCACATTTATAGATGATGCATCTAGAAAGATTTGGGCCTACCCTATGAAAAGAAAATATGAGGTATTCAAGATATTTTAGAAGTTTCATGCTGCTATTGAAAGAGATACTAATAAATTTCTCAAGTGGTTGAGAACAGAAAAATGGTGGAGAATATTGTTCCAATGCATTCAAAGAGTATTGTAAAAAAAATTGTATAAAGCATGAGAAGGCTATACCTCTTACTCCTCAACAAAATGGGACTACAAAAAAATGAATCACACTATCATGGAGAAGGTAAGGAGCATTTTTTCAAACTCTAGATTGGAAAAAAAATTTTGGGAAGAAGCTGTAAGGAAAACATGCTACCTAATAAATCAATCCCCTACTACAACTTTGGATGGTGGAATTCCTAAAGAAGTTTGGACTGGTAAAGAGGTAGATTACTCTCACCTAAAAATCTTTGGATGTGAAGCATTTGTGCATATTCCCAAAGAACATAGAAGTAAGCTAGATGAAAAATACATGAAGTGTATTTTTCTAGACTATGTGGATAGTGAGATTGGTTACCGATTATGGGATCCAGATAAACTAAAAGTTATTAAAAGAAGGGATTACATATTCAATGAGTCAAAGATCTTTAAAAAATTTGTAGATATAATATACTAAACAACAATTAGATATTCCACCATTACAAGAAATTTTTTGATAAGTATACTAAACAACAATTAGATATTCCACCATTACAAGAAAATGGGAAGCATGCTCAACAGCAAGTTGAACAAGAAATTGAAAATGGTGAAAAATAATAAGAATAAATTATATAGCAACCATTACAAGAACTCCAACCTAAAAAATACACAACCACAATTGATCCACAGGTCTACTTTATCTCACAAGCCTTCATAAAGGTATCCTCCCTCAAATTATATCTTATTAATTGTGTAGTGTAGAAAAATGTATCCCTTTACATTTTCACACTAGTTTGGGCCCTCCCTGCTAAAATTGGGCTTCGTTAAGCCTTATTTTGTCCTATTTTGCATCCACAAGCCTTATTTAATGCATATTTTCAAGGATAATCCCAACACTTAACTAAAGATGAATCATAATTTAATGATTTTGGGTTGTTTGTTCCAAATTTAGTGATCTAGGACTCATACACCACCTTGGCCATATGGGTCCCACCTAAGTCCTGAGGCTTGATCCTAAATTTGGCATATAATTTAGTATTTTTTGAAATTTGTGTCCCAAGCCTAGGCTACTAGGACTCATATGCCCCAACTAGAATATGAGTCATACTTTAGCTTGGACCTATCTTGAATTCAAATTTTTATGGGATTTTATTCTCATAGATCTAATGTCGGCTTGTCGTGTTGTAATTTCAGGAAATTTAGTATAAAAAATTATAAATACAAGGCTATTTCACATATTTTCTCCTAGAAATTTTCATGAGAAAGTATACTAAAAAGTTTATGAGATCAAGAGCATTGAAGAGCATCCAAGCACTAATTATCAAGCATTTTGGAGCTACATTCAAGATTCAAGCATCATGCCAAAGTCATCATGCATCATGTGTGTTTTTGGGCTAACATTTGCGATGTAGGTTTTTATTATTCAAGCAAGCATTCAAGTCAAGATCCATAGCATTCAATCAAGTGTCAAGATATAATACTAGGACTAAATCATCACTTTGGGCATATGAGTTCCAGTATACCACTTTTTACTCATTTCCTATACAAATCCTTGTTTACCAGTTCTAGATTCTAGATTCAGCTCGAAACCCTAAACTGGGACTAGATCACCCAATCTGGCATATGAGTCCTAATTCACATCAAAATTCATAGTTTCGAGATTGCAAACCTTGTTTCAAGAATCTCCAATTTTCTAGGTACCCCTCTATTCATTATGAATTTATCATTTTGATTTTAAGTTTCATTTCCTAGGTTGCATATCTAGATTTGCATATCATTTGAATTTCCTTCTTTCTAAGCCTTTGCTTAGTGGTGAACCCCCCATTTTTGTTTAATCACACCCAAGAATACCTTATATCAACCTCTTCTCTAAATTGAATCATTAGGTTGATACCTCTAGGATTTCATTAAATGAACTAAGAGTGAAATAGGAAGAGGATCCCTGCCTCCTTATGTGTTCCATCTCCTAAAAGGTGGAGCACCCCATTTCCTTTGATTCAAATTGATGAAGGTGAACCTGATTGTTTTTCAGGAAGCTTGTGAAGTTAAGAACAACAAAGAATGGAAGAAAGCAATGGAGGAAGAAATGGAATCTTTCTTAGAAAATTAAACTTGGGAATTGATAAAGCTTCCAAAAGGAAGAAGGTCCCTACAAAACAAATGGGTGTACAAGATCAAGCATGAGGGAGAAGGGAAAAAGGAAAGATACAAGGAAAGGCTAGTGGTGAAAGGATTTTCTCAAAAGTAAGGTATAGAATTTACTGAAATATTCTCACCTATTGTAAAGATGTAATCCATTGGAATTATTAGTGGTCTTGATACTGCTTGCCACATGGAGTGTGAAAAATTAGATGTAAAGAGAACTTTCCTTCATGGAGAATTGGAAGAGGAGATTTATATGGAGTAGACAAAAGGATTCAAAATAAAAGGTAAAGAAAATTTAGTTTGCAGATTGAAGAAGTCTTTATGGACTGAAATAGGCACCTCACTAGTGGTATAAGAAATTTGATGCATTCATGTTGGAACATGGTTTTGAATGGCTAGAAGCTTATCATTGTGTCTACATTAAGAGGTATGACCAAGATAGTTACATTAAATATTATTGTTGTATGTAGATGACATGTTACTTATTGGACATGATAAAAATATGATTAATCAATTGAAGAAGGATTTGGGTAAACAATTTGCAATGAAAGATTTGTGTCTAGCACAACAAATACTTGGCATGAAGATCATATGTGACAGAAAGGAGAAGAAAATATGGTTGTCACAAGATATTGATAGGTGTCATATGATGGATGCCAAGCCAGTTGGTACACCTCTTGCATCCCAATTTAAATTGAGTACTGATTTGTACCCTTATGACGACAAGGAGAAGGAGGAAATGAGTAAAATTCCTTATGCTTCAATAGTTGGAAGCTTCATGTACACCATGGTATGTACTTGATTAGATATTGCACATTCAATGGGAGTAGTGAGAAGGTTCCTTGTAAATCCAAGCAAACAACATTGGCGAGTAGTGAAGCAGGTTTTGAGGTATCTTAAGAGTACTATCCATCATTGTTTATGTTTTGGTAATAATGATGTGCTTAAAGGTTATACCAATGCAAATATGGCTAGAGATGTGGACACTAGAAAGTCCAACATTGGTTATCTATATATCTTTGTAGGTGATGTATCTTGGGTGTATAGACTACAGAAAGTAGTAGCCCTTTCAACAACATAGGAAAAATACATAGCTGCAACAAAAGCTTGCAAAGAGACGTTGTGGATATAGTGATTCCTATGAGAGATGGGAATAAAATATGATAGATATACATTGTATTGTGCTAGTTAGAGAACCATCCATTTAGAAAAAACCCCAGCATATCACTCAAAGACCAAGCACATTGATCTAAGGTACCATTGGATTCAACGGGTATTAGAGGAAGGGCATTTCAATTTGGAAAGGATCCATATGGATAAGAACCCTGTTGATATGCTTACTAAAATTATGTTGAGAGGAAAGCATGAGCTATGTAGAGACTTGGTAGGTCTAGGGGTGATTTGATGACTATAGTTTATTCTGACCCCCCTTCATTGGCTTCAAGTGGGAGAATGTTATACACAAGACATGTGAAGCAAATGAAGTGGCTTCCAAAGTCATCTAACTTGCTCTTTGATTTGGTTGGAAACTTCTTCGACAACACTGCATTTATTCCTTTGTCTACCCAATGTCTAAAGTTATCTATCATCTATTGTATGTATGATTTGGAATGATTTTGTCGATTACTTCATCGGCCTATCAATTATGATAGAAGTGTGTGGAAGCATGAAAACATGTATATATTTGGGGTTTTTTAAATAAGAATAAAGTTTTTGGGTGTATGTGTGTGTGCACTTTGTATTCTTTGTTTCCTTTGTATTTTCTATATCTTTTGTATCTTCTATTCTTGTGTGCTCTGTTAATTTTTCTGTTATATTTTCTACTGTAGATTCTTATTGCTTTAATAACATAAAATAGTATGGGCAAAAGTTTCCCAACAATTAGACGATATGATTCTAGATTGCATGGTTATAAAAGATTAATGATGGTTTTGTTTTTATGATATGAATTTTTTATTATTTGAAGTTGTGTTGACTATGTCAAAAGGAAAGCAAAAACCTAGATGAAGGATAATCATAGGTGGTCTTGTGGATGATTTGGGAGCAAATGTGTGTAGCTAATTCATTTCACCTAAAATAAAAGCAATTTCTAATTCTCAATATAGAACATACCCATCAATCGTGCCTTAAAGTACGTTTCTAAATATTATTATTATTGATGCATGTCAATAAGTGTGAATGCCATCTAATTTTTATTTCAAGTTGGCATTCAATTTTTTCTGGTCAACCCTCTCATATTCATTTTGTCCGCAATGAATTTATCATCTTGTATAGTAAATGATAGAGCAAGTGACGGATAGCTGATCCTCATTCACACCGTGGGAAAACTAGAAGTCTAATAATACAATACAATATTGCAAAATGTAATAAATTCTATACTATTATCGAACACTGGAAAAAGTACAACTGTTTAACTTTATGAAATATTTTTCTAAATATTAAAAGTGTTATGTACGTATCAGACAAAAACGTGACCCTAATTTTTGGTTCCTTTCTATTATATATAACCCTCTCATATTGACTTGGTCATTCCTTTCTATTCAAGTTTTGTTTCGTTTTAGTTTGACTCTTCAAAGCCAAAAATGAGTGGAACAGTTCCAAGGGAGGTTTAATCTGGTCATGTAGTTATATATTTCTGAGTAGATTTGGTCCGTCTCCAGAGAGAAAAGCTCAACCTGTAAGTATGTGGAAGTTTGATGAGAAGAAATGGATGGAAGAAGTGAAATGCTATCTCACTCTTGATAAAGACCAGTGGATGAAAGAAATGAAAGGCTATCCCACTCTTGACAGGAAGTCGCCCTGCATTTTCAGTGTATCACCGGCCTTGTTGAAGGAATATAGAGATGCGTATGTGCCGCAAATTGTTTCCATCGGGCCTTGCCATTTCGGAAAAGAGTGGCTCGGTGGAATGGAAACATTCAAAGGCGACGCAGCACGTAGAGAGGTTGTAAGAATTCAGAGGGCAACTGGTAATTCTGAATTTAACTTCGAGCAAGTGATTGATAAAATTAGAAGTAGGGAGGAGGAGATAAAGCGTTGCTATGACAAGGGAACAGCATTCAAGGGTGAGGTACTGTGTTGGATGGTGGCGCGGGATGCTTGTTTCATCCTTGACTTTTTCAGAAATCATCTCTATGGATTAGAAGATGATGATGAGGATGGCGCTGATAAGTCCTTTAGAAATGATCCAAAGCTTCATCACATTTTTGGACACGAATCCGAGAATCCTAGGGTTACGTCAGAGGTCATGAAGGATTTAATCAAGTTAGATAATCAAATACCGCTCTTTGTCTTGGAAGATGTTCTTGCTATGGAGATGCCGGATTCCCCTGATAATGCCAAAGCTAAACTTGACAAGATGCTGAGGACTATGTTCCAAAAAAATTACTATCGGCCTTTCGAGTTTTGTGTAGAGGGTGAACCACGGAAACGGGGCCATATCCTGGATATATATCACTACTTTTGTATTGGAATTGCGGCACCCGAAAATCAAAAGGAGAATGAAGATGAAGTGAAACTCAACGTTTATTGCTCGTGTGTTGCAGGTTCAGATGATGGTCAGTGCTCATGTTTTGAACGTGTTAAGGAGCTGCAGAGCTCGAACTCTCCTTCGTCTGCAGTTGGAGGAAGCTCTGAGAATGTTAAAGGTTCCATACAATTAGACGAGTGGGAGCTGGAGGTTCCGTCTGCACTTCAACTGAAGAATGGAGGAGTGAAATTCCAGGCCAATGCTGAAAAACTGGACGACATTAAATATGAGGGGAAAACTCTCACTTTGGTGCAGTTGAAATTGGATGTGGACTCAGAAGTATATATAAGAAATTTGATTGCTCTGGAGATCTGTTCTCCAGACTACAAGCACAAGAGAATGACTGCATATGCGAAGTTCATGTATGAGCTGTGCCAAACAGACAAGGGAGTAGACGTGATGAGAAAGAAGGGCGTCATTATCGGTAACCTTTGGCACGGCAAACGGGTCATCCGATTATTGAGCGTCTCCAACTTCACAGTTTCCCAACCAGAGTGCAAATCCATTAAACAAACAAGGAAAAAACTGAGCACAGAGCGCTCTAGTGGAGGCTTCGGAGTAACCACTGTCCTCTTCCTTACTGCGATCCAGGTTGTTTGCTTGTTTAAACACTGTCGAGCCTGATCAACAGCAACTAGTTTTTGTGTTCTCTTTTATACCGTATTGTTTGTTGCTTTCTTCCCTGTAATTCATAATAAATTTTATAGCTTAGTGAAGGCTCTGAGATGGTAATATACCAAATCGGGATTTCATCCCGTGCTATGAAGTTGAGTGTGGGCTCTTCCATTATCTACCAAGATGTTTCTTAGTCATTACATCCATCTCTATGATCTTTCAATAATGTATACTACTGTATCTGAAATGAGCAGTAGTTTATGGACACGTGTTCTCTCCTATTCTCTGTCAATAAAATAAAAATTATTATACATAATGTATGGCTCTAGTAAAATTCATCGTCAGCAATTCACTGTCAGAAAATTCAGGCGAAATTCACCCCAAAAAAATTCATTTCCATAACAAATTCACTGCAAGGAAAATTCACTGCCAGCAATTCACCACGGTGGAGGTCTGTATTTCTGTTATTAATGCCTCAAAATTATTCTTTTGCAAAAAAAATTCAAAGTCTTGGAAATATAAATTTAAAATGTTAATGCAATGAATTGCTAGTGGTGAATTTTCCTTGCGGTGAATTTGTCATCGCAGTGAATTTTCTTGCAATGAATTGCTCGGGGTAAATTTTCTGACAGTGAATTGCAGTGAATTTGACTCATGCCACAATGTATAAACTAGCAATTGGACAAATAGATTCATTTGGTTTATTAAAGGTTTTGTTTAGACAATAGAAATTAGTGAAATGTTTTTTATCATCAAATATTGTGGAAAATAAAATAAAATTAAAAATTATCATAATTGAAATTATATTCCATCTAAAATTTATTACAATTAAATTATATTGCGTTTGAAATCTTAAATTGTTTATTAATGTTGATCTCAATGAGAATGTATCTTAGAAAGTGCATTAGAATTGAAATACACTTCTTGATAGAATCAAGAAGCTTCCAACATAAGAGGGCAAGTGGCTCATTGGTGAAAATCTCATTAGTCACAAGTAGGTTCTTAGTTAGAATGTTAGTGTACATACATTTCAAATTCTTGAGAATGAATCTACGCTTTTACATTGGATAATATTTTTTTTTTGGTTATCACTTTTTGATGGAGACAAAGTGTAAAATTACCCCTAAAATATACTAAGACTCTTAAGTCATACATTGATTCATAAAAGTTAAATAATCTAACTAAATATCTAATAAGAATATTAAAGTTGACGATAAACTTAGTAATACAAATAAGAATATTAAATTTATAAATAAAATTAATAGAATATCACTCCAATTATTGGAAAATATTTTCAATATAGAGAAATTGTTAGACTACCTACACAAATATAAGAACTTTAAAGAAAATTTCCCCACTTTTGACATTATTTGGCAAAGGAATGTGGTGTAGTTATCTCATCCAAGTTGTTTGTTTCTCTCACATTTGGAAGATCAATGTTAATGGAGTTATGTTGAGTATAATAATCAAATCCACCATGAGAACTTGATCATCATTTGAGTCAATATGCACACTAAAATTATCTTTAGCAAAAATTATCCTTGTGCTCCTATACCTGCAATTCACCTAAAAATCCTTTCAAACAAATATTGAAAAAAATAATTATTGGAAAGATACTAAACAAAGAAAGAAGAAAATCCAATGAGGCACTCTTTCGTTGGTAAAATTGAAGGCCTCATCATCATGAAAAAGGGGATTTTAGCAATCCAATTTACCTCTAAGATAACGTTTTAGTATTTGGTGTATAATGAGAAGCTAAAAAGGAAGCTATGCAACCATGAAATCAAGTAAATAATAGAAATATACATAATTAAATGTAAAAAATGATTTGTATATTGTATAGCACAATTTAAAAATAAAGTTTTCATAGGCATTCATTAGAATAAGGTAGTTTCAAGAAAGGGAATATCTGTCTATTCAAAATAGATAATTTCTATTTGAACCAAAGATGATGTTCAAAGCCTTTTCTATAACTTAGATAATTTTCCAAAGAGATAGATATTTTTTCAAAATAAAATTGAATAAAAGATGTGAGTTTCTATGAAATTAAATATAAAATCACATAATTTATTTTCTACAAAAATATATTTATACAAGGTTTCTTAAGAAATCCATAATACTCCATTAATAGCTTCTACCAAGCATTTCTCAAAAAAATAAAAAATATTCTTAATAACTATTTTGAGCACATACATAATCATTAAAAATTAGAATAATTGGTACAAGAAAAGACATATGTTGTCCTCTTATAATTTATCTATTATATACTATTTGAATGTACTATATCTCTCGAGAAAAATCAAATGTTATCTACTTGTAATTCCCTCATTATGTAATGATTGAATGAATAGGTTATATGGTTAAAAGAACTTGATCACTCTTTTAGACTTATGAAGAAACGGTAGTTGTGGGATGCTTCTATTATATACTCCTACACATGACTAATATGATAAAATAGAAGGAAGTATAATTTTACATGTTTATAACTATAACTTTTTTAAGGCAACATAAACCTATAATATTATTAATTTAATATATTTTGACCCAAACACATTCAAGAAATGCACTTAGAATCAAATCATCATGAATTCAAACTATAATATATCCATGAAATAAAATGTTACATACAAAAAATGTAAAAAATCACATTTCTTCAAATGATTTCATTGCTCATAGCTCTACGTCTACATCTACCTTTTCCTCTTTAAATGAAGGAAAATATAGAAATATTAATCAAAGAGATAGAAGGAGTAGTCTAGACCAAGGTGGGAGGAAAAACTAGAATTTCATTCCTCATAGCTCTAGAGGATGACATCAATTTAAAAAGTAATATTTAAGGTATTATCATTCTAATATTCAATGTTCTTTCTACAAGAAATATGATCATTATTCATGAATATGAGAACCAAATAATAAGTAGATGATGATAATAAAATAAAAATACTTCAAATGTACTTGAAAGAAATTCAGGGTTATTATTTATTACATGTCATGTTTCTCTGGGTAGTTCAATCAATTTAGTTTTTATATAGTCAATGTGTAATCATATGATAATAAATAAATATTTATTTAAAATTTTAGATGATTTTGTGAAGTTTAAATAAATATTTATTTAAAATTTTAGATGATTTTGTGAAGTTATAATTCCAAATAGGTAATGAAAATAATGCTATTTATGTTTAAAGGTGTGATTAATTTTGTTTTAAATCATGGTGAAAGAAAGTATATTATAGATTTTTTTGTGATAAAATAATCTCATGAATGTTATATACCTGATGCATAATGGTTACAAAGTATATTTCAAACATAATATGTCTACTTCATTTGAAACACTTCCATATGAAAAGCTTACTGTAAAGCGTGGGATGACGATGAACCAAACATTTTAAAATTAAATCATGAAATAAAATACAACTCAAGGAGAGTAAAGAAAATTTGAAAGTGAATTATTTATACCCATGGCAATAAAAAAGTATCCCTTCTATTTTTCATTGCTTTTTTGGTCCCTCGTCAACTAGGCTTAATGTTGCCTTTGATTTAGTGTTGTAATGTATTTGACACATTCACATTAGGTCTTGGGACTTTGTGAACTAATGAGCATAAATTGTACCTTGCTAGAGTGTTGTGAAGTGTTGTAACACACTTTCACACTTTTCTAAGGTTTTATTAATTAATTGTTGCACCTAATAAATCTCTTTTTAACCTTAATCATGCCTTATCTAAGGTGTTGTAAAGTGTTGTAACACACTTCCATAGTTCTCTAAGGTTTTTATTTAATAATTGGGCTTTATTATGATTTAATTGGCCTTAAACTGCATCCACAAGCCTTAATTAATGTATATTTTTTAGGGCAATCCTGACATTAATCATAATCTAATCATAATTCAAGTGTTTTCAAGTTGAATGACCTAGATTTAGTGATCTAGGAATCATTCGCCACCTTGGGTGAATGAGTCCCACTAGGATTTTTGTGTCTCAAACCTGGTTTCACACCTTTCTAAGCATTTTTAAATTTTATCTCAAAAATTAGGCCTGATTGGACTCATTCACTACCTTGGGTGAATGAGTCTCGTGTTGCCCAAAATTAAAATTAATTTAAATTTCTAGTCAAATTTCATCCTCCTAGATCTGATGTTGGCTTGTAGTGTTGTAATTTTAGAAATTATTACATACTTAAGAATAAATACAAGGTTCTTTCACTCATTTGCACCTAAGACTTTTGTGAGAGCATTCCTAATAGCAAGTTTGAGTTCATAAGAGCATTCAAGTGTTTACAAGAGAATTCAAAAGTCTTCAACAGAAAACTATCAAGCATTCTAGATAATTATTCAAGCATCAAGCATCATGCCAATGTCTTCATGCATCATGTTTTTCTTTGAGCTAATAATTGTGATGTAGGGTTTCATGATTCAAGCAAGAATTTCATTGAAATTCCACTTCATTCAAGAAAGAGTCAAAATCTACATCCATTGCAACCATTTCATGCATGTTTGCAACACCTTATTACAAGGGTTTGGTGAGTTGTAGCATTTTTCATTTGTTAATTCATCATACTCCATTTACATTTCATTTCATTTCAAGGATTGATTTCCAAAATGGGGTTTGACTAGGCAAACCCCTATCCACTAACAAAACAATATTTTTCCCTCTCTTTAGTGTGTGATTTGAAGGTTTGGATTTTGTATCAAAGGGTATTTTCTAGATAGGTTAGCATGATAAAATCAATAGTATAAAACCCAAAGAAACTATAGAGCATAGTGAAAGCTAAAAAAAAATCAAACGATTATACCATATCACTATTGAAGCCTCCATGATTCATCTCCATAGCACCTTCTAACTTGCTGCCAATGTAATTGTTTCCCTTAGATCGAGTGTGTGAGCAATTTGATAACAATGTCAATGTCCTAAACAAGCTTTGAAGGATTTGGAATGACTCTACTATACTATCGTACAAATGATAAGTATAAAAACTATGCCAATATGACTAAGCCTATGCCAAGAAATGCCTAAGACTTAATGAAATCAAATATGAAAAATATCATGAATGTTGTGGCATATGAATATAAGTGTGTGTGTATAAAATCTAAGCATAAATGTGTTAGCTTAAAATGTGAGAAAAATTGACATTTTATAGAAAAATGCAATTTTGGACAAACGGTCGAGATTGCATATGACAACCCATAATTAGGGTTAGGGAAATAATTTGAAATGAGTGGCAAAGATGTAATTTTTAGAAGATCACATCGACAGTCGAGAATAAATGTGACAAGAGGATAAATATTAGCTAAAAAGATAAAGATTTCAAAAATCAAGAAGATAAAGATTGCTTGATTTACAGGATTCAAAAAATCACGAAGATAAAGACTAGACATAAAAAGCAGATTTGGAAAATCAAGAATTTGCTCAATTACTTGATTTATGGGAGAAGATTACCATTTTGAATTAAAATTAATTCAAAAATGTGGATTTTGTGTAAGAGTAAATAATATTTTTATATTATTTACTAAAAAGAAGTGACAGTTAATAATGTGAGGTCATTTTAAATAATTTATTTTATTTAAAATGAGGGACATCTTGAATGAGGCAATTAAATAATAAAATAAATTAATAAATCTATTTAATTATAAGAAGATTTAAGAATTAGTGACATATTTTTATTTTTATTTTTTTTTATAAAAAGGGGTAAAAAATTTATTCAATCAAAGCCAAAGTACAAAGCAATGGCCAGAGGCCAACCAAAAAAACCACCACCAGACCACCCAACAACCACACTACCTATTCATGTCCTCCACTAATAACCTCTCCAGGGTCCCAAGATAATTAGAAGGAAGCTCATCCTTTCCACTAATATCCCAACCATCCACATTCTCGGAGGCCCACTTTGCCAAAAAATCAGCCACTTTGTTCCACTCTCTAGGGATATGACAAAAGGAGACAGAATCCAAGGTGCTGCAAAGACTCAAAATCTGTCTACCCACAGAAGCCAATTGCCAACTAACATCATCCAACCTTTGGTTGTTCAACAAATCCACAACAATCTGAGAATTTGACTCACAGGTGATCCTTCTCCAACCTAAGGAGCATCCATGCTCAACAACAATCTTAATAGCAAGGGCCTCCATCAGATTATTAGAATGTTATCCCTTGTAACTAGAGAAGACAAAAGCCACACCACCATCATTACCTCTACCAATACCCCCCACACCAGCATGACCAGGGTTCCCACGAGAAGAACCATCAGTATTAATCTTTAGGACCCCCACCGAGGGAGGCATCCACCTCCCATCACGACAGACCCATTGCCGAACCAGACGGGGTCTTCTGCCAGCAAAGCATCCCCTGCTACTATCCCCCAAGCTCAAATTCCGTACAATATCAAGATCACCTGGATCAAGATTTTCAGGCATGTCACACTTAGCCAAAATAGTCTCCTGAAGCCTACTAAGAATCTTCTTCCACAATTGAAGATTTCCCAAATTGGAACCAAAAAAAACTCTACGGTTCCTCTCCAACCAAAGGTTCCAAAGAATGAAAATAGGCCCAATAGCCCAGGCCACCTCTAGGAAAGAAGTCTTCGCTAGAGGTCTACCCAAACTTTCCCAAAAGTCAATCAAGGAGGTAGCATGAATACAACCATGATGCCAAGCCTCCCACCATCTGTGCCATAACTCTCTAGAGTAAGGGCAAAGAAAGAACAAGTGGGAGGTACACTCCTCACTGTGAGAAAAAAGAAGGAAAATAGAGGGCCCCTGAAAGCCACGCTTGCGCAGATTTTCCCAAGTGAGGCACTTCCTCTGAGCAACCAACCATAAGAAAAAATTGCATTTGGGCCAAGAGAAGTTGTCCCAAACCTTCTTCCACCAGTGCACCTCAGCAGGCCCATGTAAGTTCCTGTCAAGCATAGCATAGCCTTGGGCAACCATAAATTTACTTTTTGGACTAGGATTCCAAGCCAGAACATCCCTCCCATTAAGGGAGCTGCAGAGCCTAGTCTCCAAAACTCTAGAGAGAACAACTTGATTCTCATCAGAACCACCCAGGGGCCACTCCTGTGGGTCCTTCCAGCAAGCCACCACTGCCTTCCCAATACGCTTGACAGTTTTAAAATGCTCCACCTTAATCCAACCGGCCTCAGAAAAATATGGCAAAGAGGCTGAAGTTGAGGAAAACTAGAAAGAATGGGAGGGTGGCCATCCCAAGAGTCCTGCCAAAACAAAGCATCAAAGCCTCCATAACAGATCCAGAAGAGACCCTCCTTAATCAGCTAAGCACCCTTCTTAAGGGTATCCCAAATACAAGAACCTTTACCCTGTAAAGGAAGACGCGACACATTGAGGCAATCAGCACCAGGAAGATACTTGTGGGTCAGAAACTTAGCCCAATCTTGATCTTGATTGTTGCACCACCTCCAGTACAACTTGGCAGCCAAGGCCATGACAGCAAGAGCCATAGACCTAAGACCGAGGCCCCCAGCATGCTTCGGTCTACAAACAGACTCCCACTTGACTAAGCTCCACTTCGAGGAAAGAAGGTTGCAAGACCAAAGAAATTGCCGAGACAAAGCATCAAATTCTCGCACAAAGGTGGACGGGGGAACTTGCACACAACACCTATAAATGGGGAGAGACTACACCACAGTCTTAAGAAGAATCACTCTCCCAGCAAAAGATAGCCATCTGTAAGTCCAATGGCTAACCTTACTCCAAAATTTATCCAAGATTCCCTGCCAATACTCTCTCCGCTGGGCTCCCAAAGCCAAAGGGATCCCAAGGTACATCAAGGGAAGAGAACCAATTTGAAACCTAAGGATCCTAGAAATATTGGTTTGAATAAGCTGAGGTGTATTAAAGAAGTAAATGGAAGATTTATCATCATTAATACACTGGCTAGAAGCCTTCAGATAGATGTCTAAAGCACACCTGAAGTTCACCGCCTCACTAATTCTAGCCAAGCCCATTAGCCCAGTATCATCCACAAACTGAAGATGAGAGTAGGAAGGAAGAAGGTTGTTCTAGCTCCAACCACGGATAAGACCCTGTCTCACCTGATATTTAATAAATCTTCCAAGACCCTCTTCCATGATGATGAATAAGTAAGGAGATAAAGGATCCCCTTGCCGGAGTCCCCGAGAAGCACTAAACAAATCTGAAGGTTCCCCATTAATGAGAACTGAGAAAGAGGTATAGGTCATATAATTAAGAACCCAGTTCACCCATTCCTCAGCAAAGCCAAAAGCCAAGAGAATTTTCTGTAAGGATTCCCAGCTCACCCGATCATAAGCTTTAGACATGTCAAGTTTAATAAACATAGCCTTCTCCTTAGAGTTAGCCATAGAGTGAATAGCTTCCATGGCTATCACAACACCATCCAAAATTTGTCTCCCTTCAACAAAACCACCCTGCTCAGCCGAGATCAAAGTACCAAGGAGTGGTTTGAGTCTCTCAGCAATCAATTTGGTGATGATCTTGTAAACAACATTACATAATGCAATAGGCCTGAATTGAGCTAACTGGTTAGCTCCTTCCAACTTAGGTATGAGAGCCAAGAAGGTAGAATTCATAGACTTGAGCATCTATTTGTTCCTAAGAGATTCCTGAACCACCTCAAGGAGATCAAACTTTATAATTTCTCAGAACTCCTGAAAAAACTCAATCAGAAACCCATCTAGACCAGGGGCCTTACCTTTTTTCATATTAAAAACCACTTTCTCCAACTCAGGTAACAAGATAGGACATAAGAGAACCCCATTCATCTCGGCAGAGACCAGATGGGGAATACAATCCATGATGGCCTGCTCCTCAGCCCCAGCAGCAAGATTCTCCCTAGAAAAGAGGTTTGAAAAATAATTGACTGCCTCCATGGAAATATCAGCATAGGACAAGATTTGAGCCCCATCCTGCGAAACAAGAGAGGAGATAGAATTTCCATGTCTTTGAGCCTTAACTGAAATATGAAAGAATGCAGTGTTCCTATCCCCCTCCTGAAGCCAATCAATACGAGATTTTTGCTTCCAAAAGATCTCTTCCTGGAGTTCCCACTCTTCTAAACTCTTCAGAGCCAAGGACTCAGTCGTACTAAGGGCCGAGGTCAACCCCCGATCCTGAATCTAATGAGTGATAGAATCCAAATTGGACTGGGCATCCAACATCTGAGCTTGAAGGTTCCCAAAATGTTGTTTATTCCATCTCTTGAGCCTGAACTTCACATGTTGGAGCCTCTTGCTAAAAGTAAACATGGCTGTCCCATGGGAAGGCATCCCCTCCTGCCACCAATCCCACATAAGATCATGTAGCGACTGATCTCTTAACCACATCAACTGAAATTTGAAAGAGGGATTCTTGGTGACACCATAAACAGTGACTGAGAGCTTGATAGGCCAGTGATCCGAGCCCCTCCAATCAAGAATTTCTGAACTGGTAATCAACCTACTATTCAACCAATAGCAGGAGACAAGAAATCTGTTAAGCCTCTCTAAGATAGCCTCAACACCACATCTCCTATTATTCCATGTAAAGACACCATTGGTTGGCTTCACATCAATGAGGTTCAAGGACCCAATCATATCCCTAAGTAAATTTGCAGAAGGGTCCAGCCTGGCTAAACCACCCTGTTTTTCATCCAAGCAAGTAACAGCATTGAAATCACTAGCCATAATCCATGGAAGAAATGGGTCCAAGGCACGGATGAATTGAATGTGAGCCCAGATATTTGACTTACCTGATAGATCAGTTGGAGAATAAATATTGGATAAAAGACATCTCTCTCCAGTAGCAAAGCAAGAGGCAACCAGAGAAATGGAAGACCGGCTAGACATCCACCATAAGGGGGAAACTTTCCTTAGGTTCCAGAAGCAAGCCACCCCCCCTGCATTATTCAGAGCACCCACCCCCTGCCAATTGCCTTGGGGCCAGATACGCGAAGCACAATTCACCAAACCATCAATAGTAAGCTTGGTCTCCTGAATGAAAACCACATCAGGTGACTGCAATTCAATTAATCTGCGAACAACCTTTTGTCTAGGGATGTTGTTCAACCCCCTTACATTCCATTATAAAATAATCATTTATGAGGGTGGGAAAAATGGGAATCAATGGGTTTCACAGACCCGGACTCGACCAAAGTATCACTCATAATCTTAACCTTCTCTTGATCAGTCTTCTTTCCACTCTTTGACGGTTTATCAAGAGGCCCCTTCTTAAAGGATTTTTGATGTAAACCTAAAATCAGAGGAGCTTTGTTACCCTTTATAGAATCTAAGGCCCCCTTAGGAGTAGGGGGATCATGGGCCACTACTATCGGGTCCTTCGAAATCTGTGGCCCCTGGAGAACCCTAGAATCCTGAGCTTGAGAAGGCAGATCCATAGCCATCTGAACAACCTGGTGGACCTCTGGAGATAAAATCTGAACCTCTTTCCTTGCATTCTCATCCAGAACTTCATGCAACCCCTTAGCCCCAGAAGAGAGTTCAGCGGGAATACCTTCCTCCTGGACCAAATCATCAAGAATATCAAACTTGTTAAAAGTACCTTCATTCTGTCTATCTATCCAAGTTCGCTTCTTGCCCTTGTCTCTGTTACAGGACATAACTGGAATAAAACCCTCATTATCCCTAGAATCATTAGACATCAAATCCTTTCCCTTGTCCCCCCTAGGAGGCCCAGAGGCAGCCAAGGGGGGATTTAAATCTAGGGCATTTGCGGTGTAAATGACCATATTCATGAAAAATTCTGCATCTAAAAGGTAGGGTCTCATAATCCAGCTATTGGATCCAAGAAGAGGAACCCAAATGAATTTCCATAGAGTCTGGTAACGGATTATTCAAATAAACTTCAACGCAAATGCGAGCAAAAGAAATTACCTTACGATCTTGAGTTTGTGAAGCAGATCCCACAGGTATTCCAAGAAGAAGAGAGATTGAGTGGAGAATATCCTCCCTCCAGAATTCCAATGGAAGCCTTGGCAAACGGACCCACACAGGAACTCGCGAGGGGATCTCTTCAGCGGAGTTAAAGCCCACGTGCCAGGGTTTGATGAATAACCCAACCTAGTTAAAGAAATAAGGGCCACCTTCAAAAGCCTTATTCCTATCCGACATGCTTGAGAAGATAACCATAAAGTAGTTATTAGCTGCCAAAATAATCTCCATGTCACCTTTATGGTTCCAAACTCGACGTGCCCAAGAATCCAACACAGGTAGAGATAGACGAAGGCCCAAAAATTTGCAAATTAGTGCATGATTACACCAATAATCAACATCTTCTGAAACTTGCTCAGGTTGAATGACCAAAATTGGACGATCCTCGGATCTCTCTAGACATCCATTTACTTTTTTAAATCGTAACCTCCCTTTTGGAGAAGAAACCCCATCCCTAGATTGGGGTTTACCCAGCTGATCTGTAACACCAGCATGCAACGAAGAAGATGGCTCCACCATCTCCAAATCCCCATGAGAAGCCTGAGACAGAGCAAAACCCCGATTCTCCATGGACCAAAAGGCATGATCCACACCATAAAAGAGAGAGAGAGAGGCAAGATAAGAGGCCCACAGCCTTAGATCTGAACACCCCACCCACAAGAAAAAATGCAGAGCAGAAAATAGGAATCAGAGACCAACAATGAACAAGACAAAGATTGCACCCCAGCCAACCTGCGCACCCTGAACACCAGCAAAGACCCCTCCCCCGAGCACACACCATAGCCGCCGAGCCCACGCAGTGCAGAGTAGGAAAAAGCTAGGGCACGTGGGCCCTAGCTCGCACGCAGCTGCTGCACAACGCCATCTCGTGACATATTAAATAAATAGATAAATTATATTTATTTAATAATCTAGAAGACATAAAGAATGAAGAAAATTAAATAAATTAAAAAAATTATTTAATTAAAGAAAGACTTTAGACAATTAGTGACGTACTGAATATACAATATCAAATTTATTTATTTAATAATCTAGAGGAATAAAGAGACATGAATTAATTAAATAATTATGAATTATTTAATTAATAGTCGAAGGTGGGCCAAGGACATAATTATGCTAGGATGAAAGAGATGAAAAATAAGGCTTGCAGGCCTAGGTCATTTTTATGTGTCTACAGATTCAAGAAGTATTGAAGAGCTAGGTTGGCGAAAGTTGTCAAAGTACTTAAAGTTTTCAAAGTTGTCATCAAGCCTTAGAGAACATTGGAGAACACCTATAGGTCAATTTACAAAGATTCAAATCCAAAAACTTGTAGAATTAGATTGAGAAGAATGAGAAGAGCATATTCAGATCCAAAAGTTTCAAAAAACCCTAACTGGATTGGTTTGCTACTTTTGGCGAATGAGTCCCAGCTTTGGTAAAAAATAGGTTTTTATAGATTTGGATACTGAAACATAGATTTTTGGGACCCTATTGACTACTCTTGCACTTCTAGGGTTTTTCACCTAAAAGGAGACAAATAGGGTCCAAAAATGCTTATGTATCACTTAAATTAAGATGTGTGTGATGTGATATGATGTAAATGAAGTTAACTAAATGCAATAGATTAATCTAGGTGACTAAAAATGAATGCAAAAGTTTAGTTACAACTATGTTTGAAAACATATTGTGATATGTAAACAACTATGTAAATGAAGAAATTATACAAAATAGAAAGTACATGGATGAATCTGAGTGCACCTAAGTGAAATGTGAGATTTTTGGAGTGTTCTAGATGCTAGTGAAATTCACTTATCTTTCACATTGAGACTCATTTTCCTAGGGTGGCGAATTAGTCCACCTATTGGTGAAAAACTGTTGGGAGTTTCTTTTTGTATGTCAGGATCTAAAATCTGACAAAACTCAAGTTTCTGGTCCTAAGGTGGGGCTCATTCACAATAGGTGTCAAATTAGTCCTCCCCTAAATTTTTGAAAGATTAGGAGACAACTCTACAACAATTAATTTGAGAATGTCTACTTGTCGAGTTGCTGAAGTGAAATCTACAAAAAATGGACAAATAACTCTCTCCAAGCTTGATTTTGACTAAAGTTGACTTGAAGCACCTATTTGACTTGAAAATCACTCTTCAATGCCTAATAACATGTAAGTTCTATCAACTCACCTAATTCTTGATAATGCAAGTCTGAAGTAATGTCAATGGCTACTTCAAAGTGCTTTAATTGTTAATGTAAAATGCTTGAGTGCTTGAGATTGCTTGAATATGATATGTGAATGTTGGAGGATGTAAAATGAGGTGAAAATCACTTATTTATACAATTCTTGTGCCTTAGTATTCATTCATACCTCATCACAGGCCAACATCAAGTAATTTTGAATAAAATTTTGAATGGAAATTTGAAATATTTTGAATTTGGGGCCAAGGGGGACTGAGTCACCACCCATGGTGAATGGGTCCCACCTAGGACCTAAAAAAAAGTGTTGGGAAAAATGTTGCGTTTAATGTTATTTCTCAGGATAATATGCAAATATACACTTAATTACAACTTATGAGGGCATAAAGAGACCAAATAAAGCATGAGAAGGGTGTAAATAGTGAAAATAAGCCTAGAAGAGCATGAAAGCTTGTTACAAGACATTACAACGCTTCATAATAGGGCTTGTTGATGAGTGAAAAGGTGGTTTTTAGGTGAAATACATTAAATAGAGTCTAGAAGAATGTAGAAATGTCTTACAATAGTTCAAAACACCTTCACAAGACATTCTTTAAGTTTTAGTACCTAAATAAGAATGTTCAAGCCATGTTACAACATAAAATCAAAGCAACATAGTTCCAACACCATGAAAGAAGACCTAAAAGTCCACAAAAATGATAAGGGGACATTTTTCTATGACACTTAGCCATGAACATTGAGGGGAGGGTTCAAATGCTCTCACATTAGCAAGATGGAATGATAAAGATCAAGAGGGATGATCAAGCCCCCAGGATGAAGATCCCATGGAAAACTAAGCATAAGAACAAAGGAACACATGAGTGTTGAGGGCGGGTGCATGAAGTTGAGTTGGAATTTGGTGGCTAACTTAATTTTTTTTTGAAAACTCATAAGGTGAGCGCGTTATAACACACTTGTGTTATGGAAATTTAAAAGCAAAAAAAAAGGTGAAAGTGATTCATTTTATGTTGACTATTCTCCTACTTTTCCCACAGCCAAAAACCCTCATTTTCATGCTCGCGTTCTATGAGGAGGGATTGAGAAAAAATCTTCAACAACGGTTGCTATTTCCTTGCAAGGATGGCACCACGATGACAAAGAGGTGGGAGAGGTAAGTATTGTTTGTTATTTATTTTGAATTTCTTAGTTTTAGGTTGATTTTGTTAGTTTAAGGTTATATTTCATATATAAATTTTTGAATTTGTAGGAGATACAAATGAACCTACAAACCCACAAAATCCTCAATAAGAAGAGAAACCAAATCCTGGAAAAGAAAATCAACCTCAACAACCTCCTCCACCAATCCTTCAACACCCTCTTGACACTCAACAAAATTTAATGAGTGAGATTGAGAGAAACAAAAATCAAATTGAGGATTTTATTAGTAGGTTGAGTGATCCAAATGTTTCAACCACAAAAAGAATGACCCTCACAAATTCATTGAAATATATGTTAGAAAATGTTGATTCAATTAGCAAACAAAAAATTGGATGGCAAGATAGGAGGCAGACAACTAGGGAATATTATGTAGATAAACTATCATATAAACAAGTAAAGGATTTAAAAATTACAAAAGGTAATTTGTGTTCATTATTCACTGACCCACACACAAATCAAAATCTTACCCTCAATGCAAAGAGGTTTCCTATTCATTGGTGTCACCACCAAGAGAGTAGGAACCATTTTTATGATAGGTGGTACATCATCTTTGATGACCGACCGTGCAACAATTCTGAAGTCCCCCAATATTTTCTTAGGAAACTATACAGTGAGTTCATATTGAAAATAATCCCAAATTATTCTGATAGTCGGATCCTATGCGGGAAGGGAGATGAGCTCTGGCTAGGCCACCTCATGAGAATGTTGTTATGCCTTCCATCACAAAGGAGAGTGTTGACATAGAGACATTGCAAGCAATCAACACTTTGAACTAGAGTGTCATCCATCATACTAGGCCTATTTTACAGCACCATGCAGGGGAGTCTTCGAGTGGTGGCCTTACAACTCATGTGTGTCAATCTTGAGGGGGGACTTTTTCATATGAACCTACCAAAACTCAGGAGGCTACTGCAAAGGATCTGTATGTAGCTACGAAGATGGAGATGGTGACTGACATTCTGCATGATGTGTATGGAATTGATACTCGGGTAAAAGTTAGCATGTTCATTGAATTTAATTTATTAAATTTCAATTTTGAAATGAAAGATTAACTAATTTTGTTTTATAATTTTAATAAAATTGTAGGGTCATAGTGTTGAGATTGGATACACTAGCCCTCCACCTACTTATTTCTATAGTACACCTATCGGCGAGGTATGTAACTAGTAAACAATTATAAATTTATTACATGTTAATAGCATTATTTTACAAATGGTATTTTAATATGTGATTTTGGATGTTGAACAAGGTAATATTGGAGGTTTTGAGGGAAAACCTCCCAGTTCCATTGGATTTACTCAAACCTTCACATAGGTAATAGAATAAAGAGTTTAACTAATGAATTGTACTTAATAGATTTGTGTAGTTTATATTCATATCATTGGTACTTTGCATTGCACATCATTCAAGCATTACTTTACATTCCATAACTAATAACTAGATGTTGATAGATGACAAAATTTCAACTTCAATATATAGTTGTTTAGAAAGTCAACATAAGCAACTTGATGCAATTTCGTCGCATGGAGGCATGTGCTTGCAAAGGTGCACCTGTACGACAAAATCTGGATGTTTGGAAAAAATCAATGAAACCATAATGGTAAGAAATAGCATAGACAACGTAGTTAGTAGTTTCAAAAAATTCCTCAAAAAAATGCGGTCTCATGGCATGATGGAATTCCATTCCATCACCATGAGACCACATTTCTTAGAGGAATTTCTTTAAAATTCTCACCACCTTTTCTATGATACCACATTTTTCATACATGTGCACCAAAGCATTTTATCAAACTACTCATGCTTCCTTGCTACTATGGCTAAAAGCCTATAATAGGTGCTTTCCAACAAACTATGGATGCTTGGAAAAATATCTATCAAAGCATAATAGTAAGCAATAATTTACCGTAGAGAAGGAAATGAAATTTTTGAAAAAAATCTTGACAAAAATGCATTCTTATGGTGATGGAATGCCATGATGTGAATTTTTTTATAATGGCATTCCATCACCATGAGACCCCATTTATTTTGAGGAATTTTTTCAAATAGTTCAGGTTGCCTTCTCTATGCCACCACATTTATTGTACATGTCTATGAAAGCATTTAATCAAATGATTCAGCGAATTGCTACTATGGGTAAAAGCCTAAAAACACATCCTTTCGAACAAGATATGGATAGGGAAAATAGTAAGCATGATAATAAAAAATATATAGTTTAATAAGTACTCAAAATTTTGGTCTTTACATCTAATACACTATAAGTCATGACGTGGATCGCTATTGTAACTTTTTTGTGATTAAATAATGTTTTTATTTTTATTTTCAGATGTTGATTGTGGAAACACCTCCAAATGTTTCGAGGGAAATGGATATCAGTGTTTCATCCACTATACAATCCTCAATGGCTCTGACAAGGAAGGTATGAGGAAAATTACTAAATTTCAATTTACATTCATTGTTCTAGATGTTAGTTTGAGTGAAAAATCAAACCAAATTATTGATTTGTAGTCTAATTTCTATTTGGATGGCTTATACAGGGCTTGAGCACACCTTAGCATCAGTGTGTGAATATTTCCCTCATGGAGAGTGATCGTGAGATGGCCATAAGTGATTATTTTTTTAAATATATCATTTTTTATAATGAAATTTCCATATATCAATGTCTTTACTTCTTAAATTGTAACAGTTAAAACTTCACCAAGAGCTTAACACTAGTAGGAGGAGCAATAGGAGCACTCCTAGAGTGCAACAGAAATGAGTGATAGACCTATTTCCATTCGATTGACCAACAAAGGGAAAGAGTTTATTTCAAGAGCCTAGAGAGCAATGACTTTTGATTCTAGAGCCCTTTGTTGTATTCCTATATGGCAGTTTTGTACATATTTTGTATTGGATATATTTGAAATTGTATGCCTATATGGCATTCTCGTAAGCCTATATGGCTATTTTATACCTATATTTTATACTTATATTGACATATATTGATGTATGCGTACATGGTTATTTGGTTAATACAAATTTTTTTTTATCAATGGTGTCCATATTCACATGTTATAAATTCATGGTTCAATAAATATGAGTTACGTGTATTCAAGTGTATACTTTACAACATACATGTATTCATTGTGACTTACGTGTTTTCCAATGTATACTTTGTGACTTACGCGTTTTCATGTGTATACCATGTATTCGTGCATATACTTTGTATTAAATTGTGTATACCATGTATTCATGTGTATACTTCAAGGCATATGTATTTGTGACTACTTGTGCTTCCCTTATTCACATGTACATGATTGAATTATTCACGTGTATACTTATTAATTGGTTAGCCATAGCATTGATCATTGATTTCCTTCATGGTTTGTCTTGAATAAATTAATTGATTGATGGTAAACAACTTTATCTAAAAGCAAAAAACATGTTTGCAATTGGTATTCTATGAAATGATTGATAAAAAGATTCCAATATTTTTAATCCTTTGATTGGAACAACTCAATTAAGCAAAGGATATGTATAATACTTTTCCTTTTAGATTAGCAATGCATGGAAGTTTCAAAAAGTATCCTTGATATTACAAAAAAGATATGTGTTTATACACTTCAATTGTGCACTCACCCTTTGGTTCTTTGAAAGAAAAATCTGCCTATGCCATTGTTACACTACACAAGTAAATCAGATTTTGTATTGTGGAGCTATATTAAGTTACCACTCTCACGACAAATGTAACAATGATACAAAATAATGCTTGAGACTACAAGAAGAAATCAAAATCGCTAGTGTACTAAACAAATTCTTATGATTTATGAAGAACATTGACAACTCTACACAGTTGGCTTCTTTTTTCAAAATCATACAAATTGAACCCTAGCATAAATAGACTCTGTATATCAAGCTACCACATTTCAAGTTTCAACGATGAATATTTATGATGCGTGTTTTAAATGAAAATCAATTTTATGGTGGTTTTGTTGTTTATATGATGTTATCTGATATTCTAATCATAATGCATGCTTCTAGGATGGATATATATTTACATTTTGTTTTTACATGTTTATTGTACCAACGAACCCAAAATGAATTAAAGCCCCCTCCAAAAAAAATTGGCCTAACCGGCAAACCGAACCCCCAAACCCAAACCCGAACCTCAAAACCTATTCCAACACTCTTCATTTTTCCTGTACAAACTTAATTAACCACCAAATTATGTTGCCTCTTCACTTTACCCAATTTTACTCCCTCAAACATCTCTTTTTCATTCAAAACCCCTGTTTTCCCAACTAGGGCATCATGCCATAACATAATTTTGACCTCCTCTATCCTTTTAGATCTTTTTAACACATCAAAATCCACAACCTCACCTTATTTCCAACCTATTCTAACTTATTTTCAAGCAATTTCATTTTTTCACCTCTTCTAGGCTTGCTTTTAAGGTGCCTCAATTTTGAATTTTGAACAGGGGTAGCATTAGTAATCTCTTCCAATTCCTTTACCAATATTATTTTCTTATTCATACTCCCTATACTACTTATATCAGACCCATATCACTGAGACAAAACCTGAACAATAGATGGAATGGCCTATTTCAACATATTACACTTAAACCCTTAAGGGATCGATCTAGTTGAACATAGCTTAGACCGATTCTGTGTGTTTGGGTCTGAAAGAGGACCATTCCTAGCATAAAACATACCTATTTAGAAATATTGGAACAGTTCGCTTGGTAACACTAGTTGCAAAACAAAAATTGCATCACTTTGCACCTTTCCACTGCTTCCATTTGACACTTTTTCCATCAACTGAAAACTAGTCACCACAGAAAAACCACTTTGAGATTAAAAAAATGAGAGAGGTTATTACATAGGGACCCAACATGATCCCATAGGATTAGACAAGAATTTTATAAGCATCACGGTATTCAAGTAACATGTTGAAGTTTGCAGTCATTTTGCACTTTGGACCCTTAAGGGATCGATATGGTTTAACGTAGCTCAAAGCAATTCCACATGTTTGGGTGTGAAAGAGGACCATGCCTAACATAACAAATACCTATTCAAACGTGTTGGAATAATTTTTTTGGTCACACGAGTTGCAGAACGAAAGCTGCACTATTTTGCAACTTTCCACTTCTTCCATTTGACACTTTTTCCATCAACTGAAAACTGGACACCACAGGAAAATCACTCTGAGATAAAAAAAAAGAAAAGAAAAGAAAAGAGAGGTTATTGTAGATGGGCCCAATACAATCCCATAGGACTAGATGAAAAGTTTCTAAGTATCATGATATCTGAGTAATAGCATGTTGAAGTTTGCAGCCATTTTGCACTTTGGACCTTTAAGGGATCGATCTGGTTGAATGTAGCTCAAAGCGATTCCACATGTTTGGGTGTGAAAGAGGACCATTCCTAGTATAAAAATACCTATTCAGATGCGTTGAAACAATTATTTTTGTCACATGAGTTGCACAACAAAAGTTGCACCACTTTGCAACTTTCCACTACTTCCATTTGACACTTTTTTCATCAACTGAAAAATGGACACCATAGGGAAAAAGTCGAAGATAACAAAAACTAAAAAAGGTTATTGTAGAGTGGCCCAAAATTATCTCATAGGATTAGATGAGAAGTTTCTAAGCATCATGGTATCCGAGTAACAACATGCTGAAGTTTGCAGCCATTTGGCACTTTGGACCCTTAAGGGATCGATCCAGTTGAACGCAAATCAGAGCGATTCTATGTGTTTGGGTGCAAAAAAGGACCATGCCTAGTGTAAAAATACTTATTTGGATGTATTGGAATAGTTTGTTTGGTCACATGAGTTGCAGAACGAAAGTTGCACCACTTTGCAACTTTCCATTGCTTCCATTTGACACTTTTTTCATCAATTAAAAACTGGACACCATAGGAAAACCACTTCGAGATAAAAAAAAAATAAGTGAGGTTATTGTAGAGGGGCCCAACATGATCCCATTGGATTAGATGAGAATTTTCTAAGAATCACGGTATCTAAGTAACAACATGTCAAAGTTTGCAGCCATTTTGCACTTTGGACCTTTGAGGGATCGATCTGATTGAATGTAGCTCGGAATGATTCCACATATTTGGGTGTGAAAGAGGACCATGCTTAGTGTAAATATACCTATTCAAATGTGTTGGAATAGTTTGTTTGGTCACATAGGTTGCAGAATGAAAGTTGCACCACTTTGCAACTTTCCATTGCTTCTATTTGACACTTTTTCCATCAACTCAAAACTGGACACCACAGGAAAACCACTCCAAGATTATAAAAAATAAGAGAGGTTATTGTAGAAAGGCCAAACACAATCCCATAGGATCAGATAAAAATTTTCTAAGCATCACAATATTTGAGTAGCAGCATGCTGAAGTTTGCAGCCATTTTGCACTTTGGACCTTTAAGGGATCAATCAGGTTGAACGTAGCTCAGAGCGATTCCACATGTTTGGGTGTGAATGAGGACTATTCATAGCATAAAAATACCTATTCAAACATGTTGGAATAGTTCATTTGGTCACACGAGTTGCAGAACGAAAGTTGCACCACTTTGCAACTTTCCACTGCTTGTATTGGACACTTTTTCCATCAACTAAAAAATGGAAACCATGAGAAAACCACTCTGAGATAACAAAAACTGAGAGAGGTTATTGTATATGACCCTAACATGATACCATAGGTTCAAAAAAATATTTTGTAAGTACCATGGTATCTAAGTAATACCCCGTCAAAGATTGCTACCCTTTTGCACTTTGGGATTTGATGGTTCATTGAACTGCATGGTTTCGTACATGGTGATTATGCTCTGTTTTCAATGGAATTTGGTGGATAGTAGACTTAACTCTATTTTAGTTTTGTTTTCATTGGATTTCAAGTGATTTTGTACATTTTAGAAGCCAATTACTGATGGTCAGTTTGTATACCCTTTAAGGGTTTTGAGTGCATTAAAATGCCATATTAAGCTTGTCACCCATTGTATTCTTCTATAACTCGATGGAAAGGATTAGTTATGGTTATAAAATATGTGTTCATAGTTTTTTGTGCAAGGGAGGCGAATAGAGGGTTTTTAGGTGATTCCTTAGATGTCAAATGGTGTAGTTTTTAGTGGAAAATGGTGGTTTACTGGTAGGGTTTGAAGAAATATTTGGGGGAAATGATATCTCTTGAGCTTTTAAGCTTGTGAAGACATTTTTGAACATGTTTTAGACTTTGGTTGGATGTGGGAAGTTTTGAGTATGGGTTTTCAACAAACCCTTTCCTAACTTATAGTCTCCAAATATCATCAAATGGGCTTATCTTTTAGAGAAGGTCATCCAATGGCCAACCAAACATCAATCAAGCTTTAAAATAGACCCTAAGACAAATTCCCAAGAGATCATACCATGTTTCTTTGTACCATCATTAAGATCCAATAGACCACCTTGCATAAAGGCTAGTAAATTAGCCGTATTTACAAAGAGATGACCTTTTAAACACTAGATCTTCACTCAAACTCCTAAAACAACAATATGTTATGTGTCAAAACCTCCAATTTCATAATTTTTTTCCAAGTCCAAGACATCTACACCCCTACTACACCACACCCTCTATTTCAAGCAAAATACTTGGGGTTTTAATGAAACTCCTATCTCCCACACCTTCCATACCCAAACAAAGTGAAAAACACACTTACCAGACCCTACACATGGTGAATAATACATTACATGGATAGTCCTTCCCACATTTTTTCAAAACACCACTTGAAACCCTCATTTTCATTATGAAAATACCTTGTTGCAGCCCTAGAACATCATCCCAAACACCCAACCTTGACTCCACAACATTATAATTAGGTTAGGCATGTATTTTACAAGTTAGAGGACCCATTCCATAAGTTATAGTAGGAACAAAAAGTGGAATGGATTGAATTACATCATGAAACCCTTCAATCCAAGAACACTATGAAAGTGGGTAGCAGCACTAAAAACAAGATAACCTTCTTTCCCCTCCTAAAGGTTGGACCACATCCATTACCTCCACATAAAACTCAACATCCTTGGTCTTCTTGGTTGCCATGCTTTGATATGGCTATGCAAATGAAAATGAAACAAAGTAATCATCTCCTTCTCCGCTAGCTAGAAGAATGCATGCTTAATGTTTTGATACATGATATCAACTCCCTCTTTTGCTCTCATGGTTGAATATCGAAATATAGTATGGTGGGCCTCTAGAGTTCCAGTCATCTTTATTCCTCTTCCACTCAATGCTAACCTAATCCACACATCTACCAGCCTAATTGGTTTTGTTTTTGAAAGCTAAAGTTTCTCCTAAGTCACCAATGTAGCTCTCTTTTCCTTTTCAGACTCGTTCATTGCTACAAATAATCTCTTGGATTTAATCATCTGTACCACATGGTTGATGTGCTTTGAATCCCTACATCTAAAGGAAATTTTCTTTACATAAATACTGCTAGGGAATTTCAATGTTTCCACTGTAGTTGGTATTAAATTATGTACCTACAACATGAAGAGTGATTCTCATTCGTCTTCTACATTAGAGGGTTCATATCCTTGATCTGGCTCTTCCAAATTATCAGAATCAAAATCACTAGCAGAGGCTTTAAAAGGAACTCCATGAAAACCAAGCTCTCTAAATGGTATATCAAACTCTAGTTCAAAATCTTTTAGATGAGGCTGCTCCCATGGCTCTCTTATTCGCTTGAAAAATCCTTGAAACTCTCTATTGATTTTATTTTTCCTATCACTCTCTTGTTGTTTTTGAAAGTTGAAGTTTCTCCTAAGTCACAAATGTAGCTCTCTCTACCTTTTCAGACTCTTTCATTGCTACAAATCATCTCTGGTGTTTAATCATTTGTACCAAATGGTTGATGTGCTTTGAATCCTTGCATCTAAAGGAAGTTTCCTGAACATAAATACTGCTAGGGAATTTCAATGTTTCCATTGTATTTGTATTAAATTCGGTACCTTAAACATTGAAAATTATCCTTATATAAGAATTCCCTTCATCTTGTTGGCTTGTAACATTCTTGATGGTGGCTACATGAAATCTGATTCTGATTCCTCTTCTACATTAGAGGGAACTCATAAATCCTTGTTCTGACTCTTTTGAATTATCAGAATCAAAATCATTAGCTTCCATATTCAAAAATTCCCAACCACCATCTTCAATAAATTGGCCACTAGTTCAAGTTCATTTTTCTTTCAAAATACTTTATATCCATGGAGTTCAGCCATTCCTTCATGCCATCAAGTGAAGATTGAGGAATGGCATCAATGCAAAGTACATCCTGTTTGAAGTATTTAAAAATAATAGCCATATCAAATTCCTTTTTCCCAAGTCATACTCTCTCAAGGTTAATAATCTCAATCTTGAACTAATAGTGATTACTAAGAAAGGTAATTCCACCAACTCTATCAAACAGTTTACTGTAGGAACAATAAAAGCAGAGGCTTTGAAAGGAACTCCATGAAAACCAAGCTCTCTAAATGGTATATCAAAATCTTAGACCTCGTTCTTGCACATTTACAACCAAATTCAAAGAGTATACTTCAAAAGCCTACAAATTCAAATATTTACAATTTTGTAGCAAGAATGTATTTTTTTGCACATTTGACCACCGAGACTCAAAAACTCACCCTAATACATGTTAAATGGTCTTGATTGACCTTATTTAGCATACATAAACACAAAATACCTTAATCTAATCTATTTTCCACCTATCAACCTTCAAAAAGTGAAATTTTGCAACTAGGAGACTAGGTGCTCCTACACCAAAATTACATTGTGTCTAAGCCTTCAAGAGGCTTTAAATCTAGCCTTTACAAATGATTCTACATCTTTCCAATCATGCCTAACTATTGAGCTTGTAACTAACATTACTTATTACATTATAAATCAATTGACCATGTAATATGACCTTATTCAATTGACAATTTACTCAAAACACAATTTACTAACTTAAAATAATTCCATGAACCAAATTTGCTCAATAACCTTGGTTCCCCTACACCAAATTTCAATATTTCAATAAATTTCATTTCAATTACAAATCTCATTACAATGCCTTAGGTACTCTGTTGTCACAGATATTTTACAATGTCACTCATACATTCAAGATTTTCTTATAATGTTTACATCATAGGTTCTCATTTAGAGGTTAACTTCAAATGAGTAAATTGAGATTCCCTCACAAAGCCTCACACGCTCTTTTATAATGGCTTCAAATCAAAATTGAGATTTTTCAAGATTATCAAAATAATGATGTTGCATTAATTTTTTGGCTAAGATTCTCTTCGATGGCTCAAAAATCAGCATTTTTTGCGAGAGACCAATCAAGTTTTACTAGTTTAGTTATAGATGTACGCAAAGTAAAAGAATAAAAAGAAACAACTCATCCAAAATGGAAATGAAATGAAAATAGATGGAAGGCACTTACAGATAGGCATGGAAGTCTCTCAACTTAGTCACTCCTGGTCATACACCTTCACTACGAGTTCCAAGATACCTATTACACACAACAACTCAATTGAATCTAGAATATCTTGAAATTTGAGATGCTTCTATAATGTCTACATCATAGGTGCTCATGATAAGGTTAACTTCAAATGAATAACTTGAAATTCCCTCACCAAGCTTCACTTTTGTAATGGTTGAAAATCATAATTGAGATTTGTCAAGATCATCAAAATAGGGATGTTGCATTTCTTTTATGCCTAAGATTCTCTTGGATTGCTCATAAATCTGCATTTTCTTCAAGGGGACACCAATCAATGTTTACCAGGTTACTTATAGATACGCAAAGTAAAATAATATGATAGTATTGGCATCAAAAAAATTAACATGGATACAAGTATAAATTAATAAGAACCATTGTGCATATACTTACAAATTAATCCAATGAACCATCTAGATCTGCTTTGCTCTTTATTGTGTCAAGTATTGCCTCATGGTCAGACTCATGGACCTTCCACAAGGTCTTGTTCAAAGGTCTACCCCCATATTTTCTCAAACAAATATTGGATGCCACAACAAGGTTTGAGTAATGAAGAATCTTACAATGTGTGTCAAAGTCCTCAAACAACCAATGTTTAACACTCTTATGTGGGTACCTTCTAAGCCACATTCCAGTAACAACAACTGAGCCTGTAGGGTATTCGATGTTTTCTCCATCTATAATTGGGGCTTCCAATTTATTTTTGGCCTCAACACAATGACACAAGTAATAGTTCGTTCCCTCTTCATTTTCTTCATCTACGATAACTGCATAAACATACCCTGCATTGATATGTGCACAAAATCACTTGAAATTAGTCAACATGATGAATACAATAGAAAAGTAAGATAACAATATGGAATTTCAAAAACTAAGCAAGTTGATATATTACCTAGTTGAACTAGATTTGATACGTGGTCAAAGTCAACTGATGATTCCATCTATGTTAGTTCCAATGTCGTTGGAGGGTGATATGTGTGAAGTGGTCTACGATAACTTGTCAACCATTTTTCAACCCACTCCCTTGACTCACAATCATTCCAGGCTTGCATGGTACATGAAGAACAAAAGCATGCCATCTTACGTGTATCGATACTCCATGAACCTGCATTTGAGCTAAAGAAAGAGTGTAGCTCACTCGATCCTATTAGTGTAGAACAATCCTCATATGGTGCAATGTTAGTATCATCCATCAACCAAAAATATCTACCAAATGAAGATGTACCTTCATTACCTATACCCATCAAATCATTACACCACTTGACGATTGAACTTGCATCTGCCAACTTTGCACTGTCTTTATACTTTAACTCTTCTTGTGCTAATTCTCTTTTCACACATGCTCCCCCTTGCCATGCCCGACCTCACAAAAGTTCCACATATGCTGAACACTTGTAGTGAGATGCATCATGTACAGCCAGTAGAACATGCACATGTTCTTAAACTATGTTGCACATTTATCCGACCATATTATATGTTGACCGTATGTTATGCCCCTCTGAGCCAAATCACTATAGAACATCTATAAGCAACCTTGCACGAACTCTAGAGAATGTGTGTAATCATCACTAATTTAAAAGTGATACTCCCTCAATACATTCCTTTGGTCCTCTGTACTATTAAATGCATGAATGAATTCTATGTGCACAAATATCGAAACCTGTGTGGAGTTGTAATATTGTGACTGCACCTCACACTGTGGTTGTAAAGTGTAGTTCTCTACAAAGTCAACCACTAATACTATGCTGCCAAGGTATGTGCAAGATCATCATGGAAAAAACAGGCCCTTAAGTGGCAAAAAATTCAAAAAAATCAGAGTTAGGCAACTTGACATAAAAATTTGAATAAGTTGTCTATATTATTTCAAAAATATGTAAGAATAGAATCTGTAGAAAATTGAATGTAGTTTCTAAACTACTAGGTTTTATAAAAAAATCTATTTGGTGAAAATTTGAAATTTCAATGTAGTGGTACTTAAATTTAGGGAAAAATAAAAGTAGGTGTCTGTTTGACCACCCTAACCACAATAAAATGATAATATTTTTTTATAAGATTTTAGATATAAGTAGAGGACTCATACCTAGATGTGATGCATATTTTTTTGTAATATTTTTCCAAGTAAATAATTAATTATGAATTTTTATTACAATTTTTTTAAAAATATAAAAACTAGTATGTCTGACCACCTTAACTTGGTCAAAACTTCATGAAATTCATTTTTTCTTTTTGTAATCCTATAGTATGCAAACCACAGAATATGACGTATGTTTTGGATTCAAAAAATATGATACCATTTGAAAGCTATAGATTTTTTTCAATCAGCCTATTAATTAGGATTTTAGTCATAATTTGAATTGAAAATGATTAATAATTACTTATTAAATTCAAAGTAAAGCATAATTTATATCATTGGAAAGCTAAGAATCTCCTTTAAAAACCCTTTTCGTTTCATCAATTTTGGGTAAAAAAAATAGTTGTCAGCCACATACCCATCATATTGCCACTTTTGGCCCATCATGATCCTGCACATACCCACCAACTAGAAAGTTGTCATTGCATAGCTTGAATTGTGTGTCCAGCCATTGGGCTCTATGGGTATTCCTTGCATACTCATACACTAGATTCTTAGGAAACATGGACATAAACTGATACACTAGAATCTTCTCAATAACCAAATCACACATTTTTTCTTGAGACACATCTTTTGTATTGTATGCCACTATTTTATACTTCCTAAAATCTACTAGTTTATGTCCCACTTATCTATCCTTTCCATATGTTGACATACTAGAATTCGTTGCAAGTCACCACAATGCTCGCATGAACCATCCAAGCATGTTATCTTGTAGAATATTTGGCCATCCTCTATTTGACATAATTTTTTTGATAATAACTCTCTTCAATATTTTGGCAGGGCTTCTATGCCACAATCCTACAAAACATTGTTAGTATGCAAATTGAAACATATAGAACAATAAACATCATAATGGTTAGCGAATTCAATATGTAGTCTACAACAACAAGTAGCGCGTCTGTGATTTAACTTGACATAAAAAGGTTTAATAATTTCAAACAAAAATTGAGAAATACTAATTTTAGGATAATCATTTTGAAATTTATAAAAAAAATGGGTTTGAGTCGTATCCAAAAAATTCTTTGGATGTGGTTCACAGTTTCGACTACCGATTCTCCTTCTTATGACATCCCTTTGATTCAGAGATGTCCTTGTATTATTCTTCCAATAATCTTCAATTAGTGTTCCAATTGCTTCAAAAAAAAATTTATCTTTATGTGGTAGTCTTCCTGAGAATGCCCATAATTCATTTGAATTGGTTCCCTCAATTCTTTGTCTCCTTTGAATGGCTTTTGATCAAGTTTTCCTACTAATTCCCATTTTTTCACTTGTCCTTTTAATGAGACAAGATCTCTTTGTTTGATAGCTTACCAAAGTCAATGTAATGACATGTCAGGTGACACTACTATCCTTTGAGCATGAGGTCTTACCCACACTCTTATAAGGATCCATTATATTCTTCACAATAGTGTTTTCACTTGATGCATTCGATGTTCTCAACCCAAGAGTCTTCATGATGTTTCTATACTTTAAACCCCGCATCATTTGAATAAATAGTTGACATGTTGTAGTCTCATTTAGCCTTTCAAAGAATATTTTCCAAATCTTATCAACATATCTTCTACAAGTGTGTTCTAAAATCTTACCTTCCATGTGCTACAAAATATCCTCATCAATATTAATCAAAAACTTTGGCTTTGTACAGAAAATTCTAGGTGGTGTTCTGCTAGGTACATATGTCTAAACATTTGAAATTTCATCAATATTTAATTGAGGTGGGCTAGACTGTGTACCATCAATCGAGGGTGGAATAGAAGACATACCTTGAGGTTCACGTGGGGATGATGGCATACCTTCTTCATCAAATCTAAATGATGATGTACTCTCAACTTTAGATGTGGTGGATGGTGTCCAACCATACTCACTTGCAGTAGATGGTGTCCCTCCATATTCACTTGTGCTTAATGGTGTCCCTTTGTATTCACTTGTGGTATAGGGTGTGCCTCTAACTATGGTATTTGCATCTCTCTTAGCATGACTCTTTCGCATTCGTGCCCTTTGTGCTACCAATTTCTTTTCTCTTTTTGACAGTTGAGGTTCCTCTTCAATTGGCTTGTTTTCATTAATTGTTTCCAATTTATTATTTTCATGATATGTCACCACTTGTTCTCTCTCCTGTTCTTTGAAGGTTTCATACTCTTCATCTGTTAGATCTTTCTTCCTTGTTCGTTTCTTCAGCATGAAGGATAATTTTACCTATAGCATGGTAATGAGATGAATATTAGTTCCTCAAAAATGTATCCATTAAAATAGATGAAATATATATGTTATTCAAGGCTTCATAAATAGACAACATAGGTGATGAGGTAGCTAAATAATGATGAGATAATTTAGAAATAGATGGGTATATGCAGGATCATCATGGAAAAAACAAGCCCTTAAGTGGCAAAAAATTCAGAATAATCAGAGTTAGGCAACTTGACATAAAAAATTGAAGAATTTATATACATTATTTCAAAAATATGTAAGAATAGAATTTGTATAAAATTGAATGTAGTTTCTAAACTACTAGGTTTGTTTAAAAAAATAAAAATGTATATGGTTAAAATTTGAAATTTCAATGCAATACTTAAATTTCAGGGAAAAAATAAGAAGTAGGTGTCTGTCTGACCACCCTAACCACGATAAAATAATAATATTTTTTAATAAGATTTTAGATATAACTAGAGGACTCATGTCTCGATGTGATACATATTTTTTGTGTAATTTTTTTTCCAAGTAAATAATTAAATTTTATGAATTTTTATTACAACTTTTTAAAAATATAAAACTCCTTATGTATACTTTAACTTGATCAAAACTTCATGAAATTCAATTTTATTTTTTTAATCATATAGTATGTAGAATCACATACAGAATGTAATAGCATGTTTTGGATTCAAAATGCTTGATACCATTTAAAAGCTATAGATTTTTCAATCAACCTATCAATCGGGACTTTTGTCATTAATTCAAATGAAAGTGAATAATAATTGCCCAATGAAATTCAAAGAAGTAAAGCATAATTTATATTGGTTGAGAATCTCCTTTAAAAACCCTTTTTGTTTCATCAATTTTGGAGTTAAAAAAGTCATCAACCACATACCCATCATATTATTGCCAATTTTGGCCCATCCATGATCCTACATAGGGTGATCCATAATGAGTAGTTTTACAATTTTTTGGCCAAAATTTGGACCTTTGAAATTATTATTTTTAACTAAATCTTCACATTCGGGCACCTGCTTAGCTAAACCGTGAGGAATTTGAAGATAATTGCAAACTGGAGTCTCAACAAATTTTGTCTATAGATTCTAAAAATATTTTTTTCAAAATTTTTTAGATCGTGCACTTCCTTTGCCATCTCCCGAAAATTAATTTTTCGAAAACAACATTTTTAAAAAGTGATGCACACCATATAACGCATAACTTTTTTTCCATGAAGGATAAAATTTTGATTCTTTCAAATTTAGATTTGTAACTCTGATATATAGTGCTTCCACTTGGATAGATAGTTTTTTATTGAATATGTTTTCTTTAATAAAGTTTCAAGTCAAACTAATTACAAAATTGAGACCTTAGCGACCGTATAGCATAACTTTTTTGTATATGTTTAGAATTTAATTTAATTTTTTTGTTGGATCAAGAACTTCAATATCTGAATTGTACTCATATTTTTCCAATTTTTTTGATAATCTTCTATTTTTCCACATGTGAAAGAACAAATAAAATTGTTTTCGATAAGAAAACCTATGTTTAATAAAAATTAAAAAAAAAAACACAACAAAACCAAAACATATTAAAATTGTATTCATTGGATATAGCTTGTTCTGAGGAATACCATAATCATTTGAAATAAATTTTAAATGAATTCATTTGATCCCCCAAAATCTAAATCAAAAGTGATTTTTTATCAGCATTTTGATAGGTGTAAAGGAGATGCATTTATAGGTATGGTTTAAAACTAGCGAGGTTCTATCCAAGGGGGTTTGATCTAAGGTGATTTGATCAAACCCTCTTCAATTGGAATCCTTAAAATGGAACTTTTTAAGGCTTACATGATTATATTTTCTAAAAATATGTGATTTCAGCTAAAATCAGTTCCTCTCAGGAATTGTAAACCACTATTATGACAACACCGCATACCCAGATGGAAAAAATGGAACAAGTATTGGGGAACCTATTAGAGTCTTTTAAAGGCATTAGGGGTGTTGGGGTGTGCCTTGAAAAGTTGAAAGCTTCCTTGTACAAGCCTAATGAAGCCTTGTTTATGGCTTGTAAATCAATCTTTTGATACATTTTTTTTGGGTGTTTGATCCTATGCTTTTGGGAACTTGTGGAGGATGGTGTTAGGAGTCTAAAACCATGTTTCAATTTCTAGTTAATGCCTTTAATCAATTTTTTATTTTGATTGTCCTATTGGTGAATGTTGCAAAGTTGTGTGGGCTTGTGTAGGAGCGATGGAAGAATGGATGTTTTTGGGTGCAAGGTTTGTTTGTTTGGTCATGTTGTGTTGTGTGAAGAGTTTTTACATCATCCCCAAGTCTTTTTTAGATGTCTAGTTGTGTGAGTCAAATTGAGTGGTCAAGTTGCATTGTTGAGAAAAATAGTGATGTTGGTGTGTGGATATAGAGTATTTGAGAGAAGCTTTTGAAAAGGAAGTTGCTTCCCTTGCCACTCTGCATCATTTTCAATACTATTTAGGGGTATAGGTAGTAGAATTTTCAAAATGTGAAAAAATTCCTAAGTTGTGAAATTAACAATCATCAGAATTTAGATTTCACACATTCACCCCTTAAACCCTAGTAGTACTAGAAACTCAATTTGCACCCAATTTCCCCCAAACACCAAAGAAAATATTGATGGTTTTAGACACCCATTCCAAAGTTATTACACATATCTCAATGTTAGGTACAAGTCCTTTGGACCAAATCCCCAAAAACACCCTTCTAGGCTGACCTAATTAGGTTGATGAGGCCTAATTTGCAAAGCAACATGCCCTCAAACTTATCACATGACCTTGAAACCTTGGGGAAGCATTTATTAGGTTCCCAAACCTCCAAAACCACAACCAGATTCCTCTGGTACAAACAAATTCATACCAAACCTAAAAACCCTTCTTTTATGCACTATTTAAGAGGGTTTATTGAATATGCTACTTTCACAACCTCCTAGACTTTAAAAACAAATTGAACAAAGGAAATTAACCCTAAAAATTCCTAAAATTTCAAAACATCATGACCTCCCATAGATATTCTCCCAAACCCTAGGCCTAAGCCCTCATTCACATGCATTTTTGTTCACAACAATATTACTCATATTGTAAGTTTGCACCCCTAACACCTATAACTCACTAAAACCACACCAATGGCTTGAAATGAGCCTTATTACATCCAAAAAACACTAATCTTGCACAATTTACATGTAAATTCAAAAAAATTCCTTCAAAGGCTACAAAGATACTTTAGTGCAAGATCACCATTTTTCACATTTTAACACCTAAACTCAAAAAATTAACCTAAGACATGCTTAGTGGTCTTGATTCACCTTATTCAAAACAAAAAATTCTCAAATACTCATCCAACTACCTATTAACCTCCTAATTTCCATCAAATGATCAAATAAGGAGGATGAGGTGTAGGTGCTCCTAAACCAGGGTTGTAAAAGTGTATTAAAGAGGGAGACCAACAATGACCTCTTTCAAATGTTAGTTTTGGAAGTTGAAGTAGTTTTTTTTAGGAGGTAAAAATTATAAAATTACATGAGAAACTTGAATTGAGGATGATCCTTGGATTGGGCATCAAACCAAATGAGGAAATGTTGATTTTTCCTTAAGAAAAATGAGGTTTTGGTGAGTGAAAATGAGTTTTTTAGTTAGGCAGCATTATTTTATGTTAGATTGAGCATGATCAGGGTATTTTAGGCTTCTTTGAATAGTTGTAAAGTTTTGGAGTGTTTGGTAAGTGCTACTTTCAATAAATCCTAGGGATTCTAAGCCTAGGGAGAGGGTTTTATGGTTTCGGTGGTAAATGATTGAATCTATGCAATCTAACACTGTAATTTGAAGTTTTGACAGATATAAAATGTTGACCCAAGGTTTCAGGAGATTACACAAAGTTTTGAAGGTGGTCCCTTTGTAAAAGTGGGCTAATTTGGGCCCTTAAAAGCATAGAAAACCTAATTTGTGTAGTTTGGTACAAAAAAGCATTGGTGATTGTTGGATAAGTTGAAAGGCTCTGTAATGGGTCCCTAATCTATGTTGTGTTGTGAATTGAAAGGTTGTGTGAGTGGAATTATACCTGATTGAGTGACTTTGATATGCTACAAGGAATAGTGTGAATATGTTGAATGAAGAAGTCCTAATGAAATTGTAAATTGAAAATTGTGTTTGCATATTGGAGTTGTGTATTTATGTGTTGCAGGCCTTCGCCTACTACATTAGGAATATATTCCAGTTTTTATAGACTTGTATGGAAAATTTGGTATCATAGACAAGGAAATCAACTAGTTTGTATAACTGTTTGACAAAATAACTCAATGAAAGCTTTGGATTCATACACAAAGTAAGCAATTGTTAAATAACAAAATGCCTCAAAGAGATGTGGTATAAAAATTTAATTGGAAAGTGTATAAAATTGAAAAATTTTAAATGTCCATTGACAACCTAGGGTTGTAACATGACAAACAAACAATGATCAACATGGAATATGCAAAAAAACAAAAATGAAAGCAAGCCATAATAGAATGACATAAAATGTATAAAGACTTCCCATACCTAAAAAACTAGAGTTTGAAATGGAGGATTTCTAAGCAATTATGTAGAATTTTCTTATTCTTTCCTCAAACTCCTCAACAATTTAAAATTTTCAAAAGGTTGTTCCCCTGCAACCTTCAATTGTATATCAATTATCACTAGAATTCAAAATTGAATTGATATTATATGCCTTTCAACTGCTATTTCATGCAAAGGTGGTGAAAAGATCATGAAAAAGGTGGTGGAATCTAAAAATCATGCATGGACACTTCACTCAATCTTAAAAAAGCCACATTTTGTTGGAGCACATGCAGAACCAAGAGAATATGCAAAATGTGGCCCGACATCATGAATATATTGTGGTTTTTTACTATTTTCAGTGCAAGACAAAACAGGTGTTATAATGCGAGCACATTATAATGCATGTGCGTTATTTCTTCCCAAAACGGTCATGTCTCTACTTCTAAAACACGCGCTCACATTATCATAAAGTTGCTTTCTTTTATAAATTTATTTTCTCTCTTTGTCTATACTCTCTCCCACTCTCTCACACTCTATCTCCCACCCTCTCACCCACTCTCCCAAACTCTCTCCCACCCTCTCTCATCCTCTCCCTCCCTATCTCCCACTCTCCCACTCTCTC
>VDFB02000015.1:466723021-466774295 GCA_007258455.2 Sequoia sempervirens | reverse complement strand
CTCAATTCATTTGTGTGAGGAGTTCAATGAGTTACATCTCTCATTTTTAAATTAGGCATTACTGTAGAGGTTAGCCAAGCCTTTATAGTATTGTTTCTATTAAGCATCTAAAGGAAAAACATATGTTTATATTGTATTTGATACTTTGGCATAAAAGTATCTAAAAGCACACTATTGGGATCACCCTCCCAAGTTTAACAAAGCCTAAAGTGTAGGGGAGAAAGGGGTATTTTATTCACTCTCCCATTCATTGGCCATATCAACCCATTGAGTTTGAATATGAGAGAGTGGATACTCTTTAGGACTCATTGCATCTGTTGGTTTAGGAACCAGTAGATTGGAGACTTTGTTGGGGAATCAGTTCAAAAGAGTCAATCAGTTTCCTAATCTGTAGTTTTGGGTCAAAATGATCCAAGGACTTACATACTTGAAGGATATTTCTACAATGTTTCTAATGTATTATTGAAGTCTGGTGCTCTGCTAGTAGAGAGAACTCAAAAATACTTAGATCTTGGAAGAAGCTTTATGCTGCTTGAAGATCTTTTCCTCTTTCAAAGAGGTGAAGATTGTACATAAATTTATATATCATCAAAAAGAGTTGGTTGCAATAGTTCTCAAGTATTTTTCTATTGTAATATCTCTGTTTGAAGGTTTTCAACAAAAAATTCTAGTTAATACCGTCCCTTATTCAACATTTTAAGATACTAGTAGAAAGGGAAATGTGAAAGTAGGATATTCTAAAAGGGATATTGAATTGAATACTTGTTGAGGGAATAAGTTTCTATTTGCAAAATTTATTGTTGTCCTAGTTTTCCCTTTACAAGTTGTAATGTTATACCTAGAACAGAGCCATGTCCTAAAAGAAAGGTGTTCACTAGTGAAAGATATGACCCTCTGGACTTTAGTAAAATCCAGGGTTACCCACATTTTGTCCCAAGAAGAGTTAATGAATTTTTTCCTAAGTTTAGAGGAGGTTTTGAAGAGTCGGCATCACAACATGTACAAAGTTTTCTTGAAGTGATGGGAGACTGTCAAATAGTAGAGGAAGATGTTGTCATGAAGTTTTTTGTAAGAATTTTAGAAGATACTACTAAATATTGGTTTTCTAGTCTACCAATGCATTCTATATGTTCATGGGAAAAGCTTGAGAAACTATTCATGGTTGAGTTTGGTGAAGTGAATGATGACTGCTTGTTTGAAGAAATAAATCTACATACCCAAGAATAATATGAAAAGAAATCTGAAAATGAGGTTGAACTTATGTCATCTATGGAGACATTGTGTGATATAGAATGATTAGAGGATGAATCCATCTATAATTTTCATAATAGATTCATGAAATTTTTGCTTGATATACTAGAATAAGATAGGCTTGATGATTCATTTTGCATTGATTTGTTCTATGAGAATTGTGAGCTAGGTCTAAGGACTATGCCAGCTCATTTGAAGCCTCATAATCTTAAATGCATATATCAATGGCTTTTAGTAATTGAGGAAATGATAGATAAATATGGAAGTAATCTCCTAACTCAATTATGTGATGGTACATTTTCAAGATTCAGTCCAATAGATGCAAATGGTAAAGTAGAAGACAAGAATGATGCATCATTTGGTGATGAGGAATTTTTTTTTGAACAACTTATAGAAGAAATATACCCAAATGAAGGTTGTAGTGATGCAGATGAAAGTGAAAGTATTTTCTCTTCTATGGACTTTGAATATACAGTTGAAGATCATGAATATTTTGAAGTTCCATGTCTTCATGATGAGAACAATGGTGTTGTAAATGAAAATTTGCAACCATCTTAAAAGAATTCTTGTATGTGTGATCACAATGATTTCAATTCTATTTGCATCCCTAGTGACTATGATTCCTCTCATGAGGAAGAGGTAGAATTAATATCTTCAAGTGGAAAGTGCTCCAAAAAGGAAAATAATGAAAATACTTTTGAAAGCTCACAAGAAAAAGATGATGGATGTGAATTGAATATTTTGTTTGCAGAAGACATGTGTGATCAACAATGTAATGGTACAATTAGTCATGTCAATTCTACAAGTGGGTGTAGCATTGATGAAATATTTCATGATGATGATACAAAAGAGTCTGCTGATTTGAAGAGTACTTTTGAGAATGTCAACATATCAGATGAAAGTGACAGAGTATGAAATGATTTTTAGTCAGAGCAATCATATGTGAGAAGTTGTAATGAAGAATAAAATGATGATTTTTAGTTTGAAAATGAAGAAGGTAGCTCTGCTGATTGTGGTAGCAGTGCAAACAGAGAAGAAGATATGTATACAAGAGGTTCATTGAATGAATCATCTAAAGTAGTTATTTATGAAGGGCATGCATATGTTGGTCATAATGAACAAGGAACTCCTCTTTTTTTTTATGCTCTACCTTCTTCTATTCATGTTGTTGCCTTTGAATTTATCCCTAAATGTTTGCATGAGATCAACATTGAAGAAGTTGTACTTGATACTGGAAGTGTAAAGATAAATGTTAGTACAACTAATGATGCTCTTTATAATGAGTTTACATTTGAAGAATGTGATTGTTTCAATCAAATGGATGCATATGAGGATATCTTTTCTAGATCAACAACTCATAATTTTCCTCATGAGCACTATGCTTCAGATTTTCATGTAGATGTAGCAGGAGGTAATACTGAGTATGTCACTCTTGGCAATAGTGTTTGTGTTTGGAATGCTCAGTATGAGGAATTTTTTGTAGAACTAAATTATGAGTCATCAAGGTGTGCATCTGAGGTTTACTTCTATGACAATACGAAAGATGTTGATAACCTTGTTTTTGAACTTGAGTTGGAAGACATTGCTTGTATATGGGATGCTAACATTTCCTCTGAATGTTGTGATTTGAGTGTGGACAATGGACATGTGAATGCTGATAAGTATTTTTTTTAACCTTGAGGCATTTGGTAATGTGACAAGGAAATGTTGTTGGGATTATGATACACTTGACATTGATGCAAATCATTTGAAGGAGTTTCAAATGTGTCATAAATCTTTGCTTGACACATAGAAGGATTGCACACTATTTCTTAAGGATGATGTCTTCTCTGAGCCTAATCATTGTGAGGGAATCAGTAAATGTGATAAGACTATGTCTTCACATAGTCTTGATCATCATCCTCATCTTCTGTCATTTTCCTCAAGATCTATAAATGAAAGGAGTTACGGTGATGTTGCCTATGTTATTTGGTTGCCATGTAAAAGTAAAGCTAAATTCATAGACAACCTAACACTTGTCTTTGCAAGAATGAAGTTATTAATATTATTGTGGTGTGGCACAGGCAAGTATGGATTAAAAAAGATCAACTCCTTTGACATATTGGTGTTTAAAAAAAGAAAACACCGGTTGTCCTTTTTCCTTTGGTGGCCTAGGGCCACCAAGTGAGGTTAAAAGTTGAAAAAGTAAAGAGACTTTGTCACCCAATGTTTATGGCACTTGGTCTACTCTCCTAGAGGATTTTGAATTCTTGCTCTGTTCACTAAGGAACAGATGTCCCCAAAAAGAGCCATTGATGGCACTTCAAATTTTGCAAATTTGAAGTGACCATATTGAAAAAATTTCCTTTACACGCTCAGAAGTACCCCTAAAAAAATCTACCTAAGTGACCTATTTTGGAGGGTAACAATTTAGAGCTAGTTGATTTTCATTCCAAATGAATTGTTACTGTCCATTCTCTCCACATTCATACACTCCTTGGTCTATTTTTAGAGTCTCATGATCATATTTGATATTTTCACCAAGTCAAAAGCAAATGCAGTTTGTTCACTTTTTACACCTACATTTTCACAATGCTTCAAAGTGGTCATCTTTGACCCCTAATATTTTTTGATGAATGTGGATTGAAGGGAATCCCGCTTGCACATGTGCTTAGTGTACCTAGATGAGCTTATGTCTCCAGTGGCAGCCCCACAGAAGATGTTTTGATATTTTTTCAAAGTGGTGACTTGGTGTGCTCAAGTTGGTTTCTAATAGGTGAAATTGCAGAAAAGCCTAAGTGAGCCACTTTGGTATTTAATATTTTTCACCTCAGGAAGAATTTTTTCATGTCATTTGTTGCACTGGATTTTTGGTTCAAATGGTAACATTCATGCTCAAATTTGCACCTCTTGGATGAGCTTTGATGGGCTAACTAATCATTTTCTGACTACAACATGGCCAAAATTGGTGTCCTGAAAAGTTTCAAATTTTTAAAATCTAAGGACAAGCCATTTCGTTTTTTGGTCTAAAATGTCTGCAAATCCATTTCCATAAAAAATAGAGGTCATATGGCATGTTATTTTAATGTACTCCTGTTGTCGCGAACATGTCCTGGGGGCCAGTTTACGAATGAGGTACCTAAATTTTAAGGGCTGAGAAAAATTTGAGGAAATGGGTTTTCTATAAATAATTGATTATGGCCACACACAAAAATCCTTGGTTCTAGAGGTCACCATTTATGCGCAGTGAAATTTCTCCATTTGGGTCGTAGGAGTAATTAAAATTTTCCTATTTTCTAATGCTCTCAAATGTTAATATTTAAAATATAATAAATATTTAAAATATTGTGTATTTGTAAAAAATGCATTTAGGGAAAACATAAATGCAATTTCAAAATTTTGGGAGAAAAATCAAGTTTAATTCTTGCTTGTGATTGGCTGAAAAGCAGCAGGACGACTTTCATATTGGCAATGAGTGCCCATCGCCAATATCTATCTCCATTTTCTTGCTACAATAGCGATGTGCAATGGAAACCTAGAAACATGGTAATAAGCCTGTGGGTGTTTTTGGATGGCAATATTTGGGGAAAATTTGATGTTGGGGAATTAAATGTGAAGGTGAGTTCACAGGTAAAAATAGAGGAACAAAGAGGGATTTCTATAGCTAGTAAATGTAATCACGTTTTTGGTCTTCCAACGAATTTTTTGGAGGCTCTATTTGATTAAACGTGTTTCAGATGAATTTTGGTTGTTGGAAGCTATAAAAATGCCCAACGTTGCCAAAAAATGACTTGCACATTTTCTATGGCTATGGCTACAAGGTTTCATGGTGCCACAGTTGAAGTGAAGGATAATCAAGATGTGGAGTTCTCCTAATCATGCATCACCAATATATATCACATTTTCCACTTTGGATAAGAGATGGGCGAGGCAGTTGCCTCTATCGTGCATCATTGATTGATATCAGTTCTTCCACATTTTATTAGCGATGGGAAAAAATGCTTTACTTTTATCGTGCATCACTAATAAAATTTACCTTTTCATAATGTATGCACGATGTGCGATGGTCTCTCGAGAAAGTTTTAAATTTTATGCATGGCAACAGTGTGCCCATGAACTATGGAAATATGTAATGAATATTTTAAATGATGGGAGATAAAGATAAAGAGTGAAATATAGAGGCACATGTAATTTTTATTTTTCCCAATAAAAAATGAATTTTATCCTTCACAAGAACTTGTTGCATTTCGTTCACTATTGTATTCTCATTTCTCTCATCCTATTTTCAATATGTGATGATGAAGAAATGATGGGGACCGAGTTTCATTGTTAAAAATTAATATTTGACAAAGTGTTTGCACAGTAAAAGATCAAAATGCGAAATATATGGGAGAATGGTGTAAGAGGTGGATTTAAATATTCACCATGTCAAAGAAAAATACTCTCTTTTCTAGAAAATTAAAAGCATAAAGGCCTACGTAAATCTTTTTACTCAATGAAAATATTTTAAACACTTCAGCAATAAAGTTAAAGGATTTATATGATCGGTAATAAAATTTTATTTTACTGATGTAAAAAAAATCAAAGTCTCAGCATATTGATAAATTAAAGACTTTATTTGCTGAGAAAATTTATTTCACGGAGACTACATAGGGATGAAGAAAGTAAATACACAGGTAAATGGGGATTTTTAGAATTAAAGGCTTTTTCACCATGAAAGTAAAAAGCTTTGAGCTGCAGATGAAGCAAGTGGTGAAAGTGTAGGTGAAAGAATTTTTTTTGTAGCAAAGTGAAAATGCAAGGGTTTTCTATAACATATAGAGAGGAGGTGAAGTCTTTTGCAAGTAAGGTCATTTTCAACATAGGTAAAAGGTTGAATGGAGAGAATGATGAGTCTTCACAAAGGGGAATATTTGTCTATTGCAAGGAAATGGAGTGAGGAGCAAGAAAATAGAGAGCAGGTTGAAGATTGTTCTGCAATCTTGAAAAGACAGTTACAAATCTATAGACTTGAATGTTCCAGATGTCATTGTGAGATCTCCACTTATGGTTTCTTTCTCCTTAAGTGTTGTTTTTTGTCTCATTTTCAAAGGGAGGTTGTTTTGTAATTTGACATAGAGAACATTTTGATAAAAATACAGAGCATTTTAGAGTCAAGTTTTAGGGTCTGATTCAGTCAATACTTATGTAATTTTGATTACAATACTAGCAAAATAATGTTGAATGTTTCAAGTTTTATACTATTTTTCTCTTATGTGTACTGGTTTACAGATTATGAATAATATAATCAAGGCTGTCTTATTTGTCTCTATCAATTTTAGATGGATGTGTAGCTCTATTCTTGTTTATTAATTCAAAGAATTAATGTAGGTACTTGAATATGGTTGTAATTTTGTATCGAACTGAGTGCTAGGATGCTAGTAAGAAGTAAAGGTTAAAACACAATGTTGAAATGTTGTAAGGCAATCTTTCAGAGCTTCATATACTGCAAGATGTAAAAATTGTTATCAAGTTATTTATGTGTTTGAGTTGACTCCATTCCAAGGACGAGACACTAATCTAAGTGTGTTATTCATGTTACATGTGTTAGTTAATACAACAACATATCATATTTTAAATAAAATATCAATCTCAGTTCGTTTGTGTGAAGAGTTTAATGAGTTACATCTCTCATGTTTAAATTAGGCATTACTGTAGAGGTCATCCAAGCCTTTATAATATTGTGTCTATTAAGCATTTAAAGGAGAAACATTTCTTTACAGTGTGTTTGATACTTTGGAACACAAGTATCTGAAAGCACACTATTGGGATCACCCTCCCAGGTTTAAAAGAGCTTGAAGTGTAGGGGAGAAAGGGTTATTTTATTCACTCTCTCGTTCGTTGGCCATATCAACCTGTTGAGTTTGAATATGAGAGAGTGGCTACTCTCTAGGACTCATTGCATTTGTTCATTTGGGAACCAACAAGATGATCACCTTAGGATCTCCTCCTCTGCAATCAATCCCAAAATTTAGTGACATTAGGGTATGTGCAGGATCATAATGGAAAAAACAGGCCCTTAAGTGGCAAAAATTCAGAAAAATTAGAGTTAGGCAACTTGGCCTTAAAAATTTGAATAATTTATCTATATTATCTGAAAAATATGTAAGAATAGAATTGTAGCAAATTTAATTTAGTTTCTAAACTACTTCGTTTTATTTTTATTTTTAAATCTATTATTATTTGGTGGGTAGGTGCATGAAGTTGGGTACCAATTTTTTGGCCACTTATGATTTTTTTTTTAAAAATGCGCTCACGTTATAATGCGCACACCTTATTTCATGTTAAAAACAAAGAAAAAAGTAAAATTATTTGCCTTGAAATACCAACCCAAAGTCTTGGAGGGCATTCCCAACAAGGCTGACGTGTTTTGCAAATTCACAATTTTTCACATATTGGATCCGTGCTCACCATAAAAGATTGCATCTAGTTCAATATTGACAAAATTGAAGAAACATGGGTAATGTTAGGTTCTTTCTTAGCTATCCAACAATGTAATTTTTTTTTCACTTTCTGACAATGTTAGGCCTTTCATCCATAATTTCTTTTATTTGTATGTTTGTTTTTCTTCAAAAAGTAGTGTTTGGTGTTTTTTTTTTATAAATTAACCGTTCATCAAAATTTCAAATAAATTACATTTTTAGAAACTAGACTCCAATCTACAAATTTTAAAAAATAAAAATTAAAAAAAATCTATTACTTTCCAAAAATTTTAGGGGGAGCATGGCCAAAATTCTACCTTTTAGGAAGTACCCACTTAGAAAATTAGTAAAAAAAAAAAATATTCATTAAAAATTATCAAAAAAACTGTGCATTAACTAGATTCTATTAGCTAAGTTCTAAATGTAGCAATTTTAAAAATACTAAAAAAATTTCACGTGCTCGGGTTGTACAAGAGTTGCTATGTTATGTTTTTTTTTAGGCGAAAACAACACCAATCTACATTACATCCCTCTTGCACTGAACCCCTTAATCTCAACCATTTTCAAAATAAATTAGTAGTTTAGAAAGTAGGCTCGAAGCACTTCGATCCTTGTTTTTGTTCCATCTCAAAATTTTGAGTGTAACTATCCTCAATTTCACGTCCTAGGTTAGCATTTCTTGATTTCAGAAAAAAAAGTGGCCACTTAAGCCCCCTTTTGCAGGAACCATCTTGGTGCACTTTACCACAGTGAAAATTTGAAATTTCAATGTAGTAATACTTAAATTTTAGGGAAAAATAGAGTAGGTTTATGTCGATACCCTATACAATGAAATGATAATATGTTTTTTATAATATTTTAGATATAAGTAAAGGACTCATGTTCTGATGTGATGCATATTATTTTGTAAATTTTTTTCCAAGTAAATAATTAATTATGAATTTTTTATTATAAATTTTAAAAATATAAAAAAACTTGTATGTCGACCACCTTAACTTGGTCAAAACTTCATGAATTTTTATTTTTTTTAATCCTATAGTATGTGAAGCATACAATGTGACACATGTTTCAGATTCAAAAAATGTGACACCATTTGAAAGCTATAGATGTTTTTAAATCAGCCTATCAATAAGGACTTTAGTCATAATTCAAATAGAAAATGAATAATAATTATTTATTAAATTCAAGGTAAAACATAATTTATATTGGTGGAAAGTTGTGGATCTCCTCTAAAAACCCTTTTTGTTTCATAATTTTTTGGTAAAAAAAAGTCGTCAGCCACATACCCTACACATACCCATTATATCGCCACTTCTTGGCCCATCATGATCCTACACATACCCATTAAAAATTTCCTCCACCTTCATTTCCCTAAAGGTAAAAATGAAAAATCATTACAAATGCTTCTCTGTCATGGTCTCATAAAATTACCATGCCACACTAGACTCAAATTTCTGAAAGACAACAAGAGTTATTGTGCATACCACTGAACTCATGGACATAGCACTAATTATTTCCATGCCTTACAAAGTATATTGGATAGGTATGATGTTCCTCAAAACATTGATTGTATTGAATAAAAACATATCCCCTTGTCCCTCAACATATTGATTCTGAATCTTGGGGTGACGTCTGCAAGGCATTGGGAGACAAATGATGCCCTGCCCTTTGAGTTAATTAATCTGCTCCATAATAAAAAATATTAGTACATTGGCATTTACTATCTCCTTAGCTAAAGGCATGCGTGGTTGATGTAGAGTAGGAGTGGAACTTAGGTAATTGATACCATATTTCACAACAAATGGATTGATGCCCCTTCAAGGCCACAAAACTCCAATAATGCACCAATGCTTTAGACCCTTCATCCAACACTTGAGACACCTTAGACATGATGTTAAAATAACATGTGTAGACTAAAAATTTGACTCACAAGAAATAAGGTTCCCCGAACTACTTGGTGTTCCCTTACAAATAGACCTAATTCTTAGTAGTACTCCAAAATAACAAATCTTGATACAGCTTTCAAGCGAGACTTGACACCCAAATTAAAAACACATATTAAGATATCCTTGTGGATCTTATTTAACATATCCCAAAATGAGGGTAGGGTCCTTTGTATGAAATTATCCTTCAAAAATTGACTATTCTACTTTCTTAACTAGGCTTGAAGTGGGGCAGCAATTCCACTTTTTTATCATAATTTACCAACCAAAACTGATATCCAAGAAAGAAAACTTGATTCAAATACCCATTTTTCATTATTTAACATATCAAAAATTTAGGGGTGGTTACTTTGTATAGAGATGATCAAATTTGGACTGTTCTCACTCAAATTACTAACTCCCCCTTAGATCATGTCCATGTAAAGCTTATCACTATTCATTATGCTTTGCTGTCCCCTAGTGACTTGAATGGAATATGTCATTTAGTGCTTGAAGGAAAAACTTTATAGCTCTTGAAATTATTTTGTCACTATTTCATTAACTAACTCAGAGGAAATGTTGATTGGTTGATCACTTTAAACTGCTTAAGCCTAGATTGTACTTCAATGCTTTGATCTATGTCCTAGCATGTTTCACATTGTTATGTACTCTTTGACTACACAATGCTATTTTATTTGACTACTGAAGATCTTGATGAAGTATTAGCCTTCTTGGGTAGTGTGATCTTGCAAGATACTCATTAGACTTGCACTATGCAACTCACTTGGGTATGATTTCTCTACACTCATAAATAAGGTGGTTGTCTTTCTTACCATGTTTCCAATTTGTCATACATTTATCATTTATGGCAGTGATGTGTTGGACTCAAGGAACAATGAGAGGGGGGGGTGAATCAATGTTCATCAATACTTAAATTCCAATTCAGATGTTAAACCATTCACAACATTTAAAGATGCAAGCACATGAGAGAAACAATAAGAACACCATAACACCGAGATTTTTAAGTGGAAACCCTATTAGGGGAAAAACCACGGTGGAGTTAATCCACAATTTATACTCTGTTAAAAGTATGAAGAAAAAGGTGAATGCACATGCATTTAGGCACATTTCCTAGAGCTCACTCTCAAAATAAGGAAGGCTCATTGCCTTACAAAATGTTTGGATTGCAAAAAAAGGTTGAACTGAGAAAGTAGTATCTCCAAATGCCTGGTATCAGTTCTGGTGAAGCTCATATATCAAATTTTGATCCTTTTGTCTAATTTTTCACTCAGCTTTGCTTTGCCTTAATTCACTTCACAAAAAGCCTCTTCTACAAAAGCAAAATTCACTCAACTAATCTCCTAATATATGCACATGCATCTTCTCTACTCTACACAAACACTCATACATCAAAATGAATTAGTCAAACTCATATATATATCCGCTAGCAAGAATTTAATTGCTATATGTTGGCTTCAAATAAAATTCAAAATATTCTCCATATCTCAGCTCAGATCATGACCAATATTTCAATGCACATCCACATAAGTTGACCAAACTATAGCTAGGACCCAAAACGAAATTCTCCAAACATGAAAACACTTAAAAAATTACTCCTTATACATCCACAACACACTACATTTTCTAGGTCAGCCACAATGAGAACATAAATAGAAAATCATCCTATCGGATCTCCTAACTCGTACACCAATTAATGCAACACGACAAAACTTAGCAATAAGATGACATAGATGCTTAAAAATCTATCTCGAGGATCCACAACTCAAAAAGATGATCTAGTGAGGCATACAGATTAACATACTAATCGGATACCCTATTCTTCATCTTTCTATCAGTATGACCAAATTCTTATCCGCAGACTAGAATAATGACTTTAGTTGCCATCAATGAAAACACTAGAAGACATATTCCAACATGATGTTCACCTCCTATTTACCATAGGTGATGAATATTTTTCAAATTGGATAAATATGATACTTTTCCACTCTCATTCCTCTTCAAAACAGAGGGAAAGCATGTTGGGCTCAACCCTTGTGGGAGACCATTTTAGTCCACATGCTATAATATCAAATATAGATAATTCAACAATGATAATTTCACCTATACCTACACAATGAACAAAGATGTTAGATAAAACAAATCATATGATAGATGTTTATGATAGTCTTTCTATTTTCCTGAACATCTTTGGTATGTAGTCTATTTTAATGCTTTATGAGAATAGGCTATATGTTTGTAAATGTTGCACATGTAAATATTGGTGATCCCGAGCTCTAAAAAACTCTCTCTCACTCATGCAGGCAATCTTGGAGCAATAAGAAATCAACTTCTAGAGGTTGGACAAGCAAGAGGACTGAAGCAAGTGCAACAATTCAACTCAACTAGGATTCATCATTCAGGCAATGACGAATCCCCTTTCTTTCCATATGCATTTTTACTTTAATGTATCTATAAATATATAGTTTATTATTTTACTGTATTAAAATAGGTAGTTCCATAGCTTGTGTGGAACACCATACATTTATGATTATTAAGAAAGACTAATTTTTGTAACAATTGTTCACTCTCTTCTTTGTTGTATATATTTGCATAATGTAATGTTGTCTATTTGATAATTTATTTTATGCATATGGATATAACATATCATACTTGAATTTATAATTTTAATCTTTTAATTGCAAAAAAAATCTTAGCTCTACTTGATTGAGTTGGAAGCAAAATCAGGTAACAGGGACATTAATTGATCTCATCTATGGAGAGAATGCGATCATCGAGGAATTCTTACTTGTGAATGAACTTTATAAAGAAACATATGATAAAATGAAACCATGGATAAAAACACATAATGTGTTTTCTTTCCCTACGATGGGATCGATCACCCTTCCTTTAAAAATAGGACCGAAATAATTAGATGTGTCATTCTCCATCATTCCGATGTCAGATCAATTATGTGTGAAGCTTGGTTATCCATGGCTATGCTCCATGGAGGTCATCCCATTTGACAATGAAATCTTTATTGTGCACCATACTTTCTTCAATCTTGTGTCCTCCCATGGGAACCTTTCATTGGATTTGTTTTTTCCTGAGCCTATGGAACCTATTAAACCTTGTGAGGACTTATTTTTCAAATCCTATCAAAAGTTCAAGGCATAATGCATAGAAAAACAATCTATTCAAAACATGCCTCAACTTATGATTGAGCCTCCTATCCTTCATGAGACCATGATTGAACCTAAATAAATTCAAAACAACTAAGACCAACCCATGACATATACTTTTCCTATCTCCTATAAAGACCAAGAGACAACCAAAACAATCTCGTCATGACTCTTAAGATCAAAAAAGTTTACAAAGCTAAAGAGAAAGTGGTTGAACAACCTCCCATGGTTCCTTTCATTCCTCCCATTAGGGAAGAAAAGAAGCCTATGGTTGATAAACCGACTCCTACACAAACACAACTTGAAAATCATACAAAAAACTAGAAATTCTAGAGAGCATAGGAATAGATGACATGCTCTTGCTATAAGGTTAAACAAAGAAAACAACAAAGAAAATCAACATCCAAACCTGACTGAAGCAATACGCGATGAGTCTCCCTCTTTTTCGCAACAAAAATATTCTATATCACAACCACAACAAGAACTAAATTATCCTTCTTTGGACATTATCATTCAACCTCCCATTATGATTAACTTGGATGATGCTGATGAGGTTGCTAAAATTGATGAAGAAGTGCATAGTGAAATGAATACATTGTTTTCTTTTTCTATGATATTAAATAAAATATATCCTAAAAACAATGTTGAATTTGGTGCTTCCCCTAGTTTGAAACTTACTATTGTCCCTTTGGCTAGTTGTACGTTATTCGTATATGATGAACAATATTGGGATGTGAAAGAATTACTTTAGGTTGAATCACATGTGCCTTACTAATATTTTGCATTATTTTATTTTTTATTTATGTGTGTGATTGCATGTGTGAAGTGTGATCCCTTGTACTATTTTTTTAATGTACTTCCCTCTTTGTAACATTCCTCTATTTGTATCTACATTCTTCTCTATGTCGTAAACCTTTATCTTATGTTTTCCTTTTGGGGATGACATAAGATGGACACAAGACATTTAGGTCTCTTCCATGTTGACCCAAAAAATTTTCCTCTATCTTTTCTTTGTCTTGTGTTTTTCTTTTGGGGATGACGAAAGGCATTGAAATATTTAGGTCTCTTCCATGTTGATCCAAAATATTTTTCCTTTTTTTTGCTCTCATTGTGTAATTTTTCTTGTTCCATTAGTATTTGGGGAAATATGACCATACCGCTCTCTAAAACCATTGTATCATAAACATAATAACCCCAAATTCATGGATCCCTTATGTGATTTTGGGATTTCATTTTGGGGGCAACCCCTTTTCATGACGTAGCTTCATTTGGAAACATATGAATTGGCATAGGGCTTTTTGAATAAGCTCTCATGTCATCTTGATTATTAGGATTCATCATTTGCTACTTCAAATTAATTTCTCACAACATGGTGTTTAGCAATTTCATTAAAGTGGGGGCATACATTGGCATTATTCTTTTCCTTTTTACAACTTATGTTTCATTATGTAGTCTTCTTACTTCATACGATGCATATTTCACTTTGTGGTGACATTGGGTGTGATGTCCCTTAAGAGCATGATATATCTTAGCATATTATATTCCTCTTAGTGGTTTGATGTAACACATTGCATTCCCTAAGTTGTGAATCTTCTATTATTCAATTGGTCCTCTCTTGGAAACATTAGGCATGTTTTTCCCTAAGTTAAGACCTTAAATGAACTAAGAAAAACTCCTTTGAATGTACCTTACTCTACTTTGCATTTAAAATATATGTTATATGGCCACCTTGCATAACACACTTTACTTGCCTATAGAGCCATCCCATTTGTTCATGGGTGTCAAGCATATGAAGTTTTTCTTGCTTCATAGTTCCTTTTGTTCATGTTGTTTGGTGCCTTATTAAAGTTATGAAAAGGTATAACTTTGGTATGGTTTTATGTATGGGAGCCAAACTTAGGCATGACTTTCCCATAACCATTTGCTTGTCCTTGTGAGTGCATCCTGACCATGTGTGTATGTGTCTTGTTGGGGGATCACCTAGTGGATGACCTCAGGTTCCACTAGACCTTGTGAGCATGCGTTGGTTTACATAGTGTACATCATGTTCCACTTGTAAAAATTCTTTTACAAATAGCTTAGATCTGATCCATAACATGCGGGACAAATAGTTGAAGCTTGATCCACCCCTTTTGTTTTTGTTTTCTTTCTTCTTTATGTCTTTGGAAATGTATCCTTATATCTTGAACTTGGGGGCTTGCATCATATTCATGTGTGTTCTCTTATGCCTATGTTCGTTTGCCATAGGATCATGATCTTGGAGGCATGATCATCCCTCTTAGTCGTTGTCATCCTATCTCAATAGCATTGGTACTTTTTGATCCCTCTTGATGCAAGTTTGTCTACTTTAGTGTGAGTTTGAAGCAAGTTCATCCTCTCACTAAAGTAAGGTCTAAATGTAGTGTAGGGAAATTTATCCCTTTACATTTTTACATGTGTTTGGGCCCTCCCTGCTAAAATTGGGCTTCTTTATGCCTTATTTGGTCCTATTTTGCATCGAAAAATCCTTATTTAATGCATCTTTCTGAGGGTAATCCTGACATATATATAATGAAAAATCCTAATTTAATGATTTTTGATTGTATGAACTAGATTTAGTGATTTGGGACTCATATGCCACCTTGAGCATATGGATCCCACCTAAGTTTCAAAGCCTGGTCCTAAATTTAGCATAAAACTAAACATTTCTTGAAATTTGTGTTCCAAGCTTAGTTTATTGGGACTCATATGCCCCAACTGGTGTATGAGTCCCACTTAGCTTGGACCTATTTTGAATTCAAATAATTGGTAGGATTTTATTCTCCTAAATTTGATGTCAACTTGTGTTGTAATTTTGGAAAATTTTGCATAAACAAGTATAAATACAAGGTTATTTCACATATTTTCTCCTAACAAACTAGCAAGTTGAAAAGAGAATTCTTATAGAAGATTTGTGATCAAGAGAATTCAGGAGTATTCAAGATTTTACAAGAGCCTTCAAGAGTGGTTATCAAGCATTTTGGAGCATCATTCAAGATTCAAGCATCATGTCAATGTCATCATGGATCATGTTTTTTTTTTAGCTAAAATTTGTGATGTAGGTTCTTATGATTTAAGAAAGCATTCAAGTCAAGATCCATAATATACAACTAAGATTCAAGATCTACATTCATGCTAGTTATTACATACAAGATTGTAGCCTTTATTCCAAGGGTTGGTGAGTTGCGACTTAGCTTATTTGTTCATTCATCATTCCTTCATTCTATATAATTTCATTTCAAGGTTTGATTACCAAAAAATGATTTGACCAAGGAAAACCCATATCCACTAACAAAACAACATTTTCCCCTCTCTCTAATGTGTGATTTATAGATCCAGGTTTAAGATCCAGGAAAGAGCAAGATTGGAGAAAAGTTATCAAAGTTTTCATCTACATTGGAAGATCACAAAAAGTCACTTATGGAGTAGGATTTATAGTTTTAGATTGAGAGATTTGGAAAGAGTGAAGCTACAAGAGAACACTAGAGGATGGGTATGTGCAGGATCATCATAGAAAAAATAGGCCCTTAAGTGGCAAAAAATTTAGGAAAATCGGAGTTAGAAAACTTGACGTAAAAATTTGAATAAGTTATCTATATTATTTCAAAAATATGTAAGAATATAATTTGTAGAAAATTGAATGCAGTTTCTAAACTATTAAGTTTTTTTAAAAGAAAAAAAACTATTTGGTAAAAATTTGAAATTTCAATGCAAGAATACTTAAATTTTAGGGAAAAATAAGTGTTATCTACTAACCAATCTCTAAATCCACAATAAAATGACAATATTTTTATAATATTTATATAAGGGACACCTATGTAATATGTGGATGTATTTTTCAATTTTTATCAAGTAAATAATTACTTATGGAATTTTTATTACAAATTTAAAAATTAAGAAAAATCGTATGTCTTAACTTCACTCTTAATCTCTGTACCAGCAGCCTGACTTTTAATCCTTATAGTATGCAAAAGCATAGGGAATGTGATGCATGTTTCAGATTCAAAGGACACCATTTTGAAAGCCATGTTTTTCTCAATTTAGCTCTATCAACTTCAAAGACTTTATTTGTAATCCAAATAGAAAATAGAAAAGCTAATGATTATTAAATGAAAAGTGCACACTGGTGGCTGGGTGAAATATGAGAATCTCCTTTAAAAACTCTTTTTTATTTTATCAATTTTGGGTAAAAGAAAGTCGTCAGCAACATACCCTACAAAAACCAATCATTTCGCCACTTTTTGGCCCATCATGATCTTGCACATACCCAGATATCAGAGTTTAAGATCAATCCTGATACTAGGACTAAATTTCCACTTGTGGTTTATGAGTCCCATTATACTAGATTTCAAGCATTTTCTATAGATCCTGGTTTAGCAATTCCAAATTCTGGATTTGACCTAAAACCCTAAACTAGGACTAAATTTCCCCTACTAGTGTATGGGTCCTAGTGTGATTCAAGAGTTATTATTTCAATATTGAAGACATTTTTTCAAGCTTATTTAGTCTTCCATGTGCCCCTCTATCATTTCCCAATTCATTCTTTTAATTTTCAATTTCATATCTTAGGTTGCATAGTTAGGTTTACATATCATTGCATTTCCTTCCTTCCTTCCAAGCCTTTTCCTAGTAGTGAACCCTTTTTTTTCTTTAATCACACACCTAGGACACCTTATTGTATATTTTTCTCCCTAATTCCCTCCCTAGATTGAGATCTCTAAAGTTTCCTTGAATGAAACTTGAAGGAAATAGGAGAAAGGTCTTCAACCCCTTTTGTGTTCCATATCCTAAAAGGTTGAACCCTTATTTCCCTTATTTTCAAATCCAAACCCTATCCTTATTTGAATCTAAACACTAATTATAATCTAACCTGAACCCTAATTGAATCCTAACATTAACCTCAATTTTTATCATAGATTAATAATTCTAACCCTAACCTAAACTTAATCATTAACCCTCACCTACCCTTAATAGTAACCATAACCTAAACTTAACCCTAACCTAAATCTAACCATAATTGAATTTGTAATGGAGTGAATTTTCACCCCTTGTAGATTCCCCATTTACAACCCTTATCTTAGAAAAATAAAACCCAAAAATGCTATTCCACCTCATCTATTTGATTTCCACCCACTTGGTAGTTGTGTGTAGTGTCGGTGGGGAAATTTTTGTCAGGGACACTAGCATGATGTACGCATGTATGTGCGACCTGTTGCCATCTTGAGAGGATTATTTCCTTTGGAATCTATAGTGGTGTTAAAATTCTCCATTGGCAATGAAGAGTAACGCCCCTACTCCCTTGACTTACCTTGAACAACTCTTTTGGGATTCTATTCATCCTTAAATGATCTTCTTCAACTTATTCAATATCCCTTAACATTTATTAGCATTTTTCAACATTATTGAAGCTTCAATTTGAAATCCTATTGTTTTTCATTCTCATTGTTGTAGTAATGATGGAACCCACAAGCTTGCTATTTCACATCTCCCTTCACGTGCTTGAGGGCATCTTGTTGGGGAGGTGATATCCATTTTAGTTAGCATCGTTACTAGATTTATGTAGCATATTTTTGTTAGAATTTCTTGGTATTCTTCCTTTCAATTCTTTCTTTATCATAGTTTCTCTATTTGTGGCTATTTTTGCTATCTATGGGGGTGTGAACCCTAAAACAAGGGTTTGACTATGGCAAGCCCCGAAATAGCCCCAACATTTTTCCCTCTTTTGTTGTGTGTAGGTACTCTTGATCATGTGGATCTTGTGGGAGGCTAGACAAACCGTAATTTTGATTCTCACCACCTTCATTTTCATCAACTTCTATCTTCTAAGTTAAAGCATTCCTCTCATTATTTTAGTAGTATAGCTCTTTTTTGTTTTTTGTCATTGCACAAAATTGAATGTATCAAGTTGTTAGTTAATTCTATGATAGTCTACAATGTAATTTATACTCTTTGTCTGTCTAGATGCCAACCCCTGATTGGGACATCAAGGTGTTGCATTGTCGTTCATCTTCTATGCTAGAGTCCTTTGGTCGATAGTTTCCTAGGTTACAGTCCAAACTTGGGGATTTGCTCACTTTGTGTCTTAGACTCTTGAGTTGATAAAAGGACAGTGAAAATTTAGTTTTCATTCCTTCTAACCCTCTTAAAATATCAAACATACCTTGAAAAATCATTAGCATGAGGTAGATCAGGGAGGCTAATTATTCTAGATCCTCTCGTGACTTGGGGTTATGAGTAGTCAGTCCCCCTCTACATTTTTTATGAACCTAATGTGAATTTTTTTAGTTCTATTTTGTGGTACTAAAGGAAACTTCTCTCATATTCTAGGAGTGTTGTGGGTGTGTGCATTGCAAGGAACCTAGCCTTGCAACCCACCATACGACCCCTAACAACATAGCTAAAAGGATCCCTAAGTGTTGTGAAGTGAATTTTTGAAGAGGTCACTGTCTAATTGTTGAAATCTTAGGGGATTCTATGAAAGTCCTTTCCAGTGTATGTAAAGATGACTTTGTTTAAGCATCTACCCATCCCATCTGCACAACCTGTGAGTGGTCTCCCTCTATAACATTTACCTCATAGGATTTTTCGATGAATGCTAATAGAAAACCATCCCCTTTGTACATTCCCACATGTATCAATGGGAACATTGTAACTGGCATTCTCATTGACTCTACATGCAAGTTTAATGTTATTACAGAGGAGATTATGTTGATAAATTTTTTATGTAAGGATGGATATGATGAGTTTAAAATCACTATATGTACACATGATGGGATTTCCATTCCTCCCATCGATTTTATCACCTTATCAGTCTTGGTTGGGCCTAAGACTATGAATTCTCTCCTTGATATTTTTTCAGGGTTCAAATTGTTCAAAGTGAAACTAGGCATTCCTTGGCTATTTTCCATGAACAGAATTCCCTCAATAATCAATAAGTTATTAAAGTTCTCTCATGAGGGTTTTGTGCATGTAGTTCATGACAACAGTTACAAATCAATGGTTGCACATGGAGTCAACTCATTTGATCAGGTCTGGCCTACCCCTGTTGATCCACTCCCTCCCAAGATAGACCTATTGTATTGAACTTATGTGAAATACAAGAATGGGGGCATAGCTTTGAAAGTGACCTGTCCTCCTTCTCCCTATGCCATTTTAGTTAAAGTATCCATGATAGTGCAACACAAGGCTACTCTTTTTGCTTGAATAATGGAGGAGAAGTCCGCTCAAGCATCTTCTTCTTCCTCTATAGTTCCACCTACTGAGCTGCATCTTTCCCTCCTACAATGTCTTTGACTTCTTCCACTATGTGTCTCTTGGAAAGTTTGATGGTGCTACCTTGGCAAAAGGCAATGCATCAGGTATTAAACCTTCCTGTCTTACCCATGGTGCCTTGGCTCATCTTGTATGCTAAGGAAAAGGGTCCCCATGGAGCATCTTCTTCGTCTTGGCCTCCATGGCCTCCTATTGCTCCTACCTCTAAGGTGGTGAATGGAAGAGGCCCGCCACTAAGGCACAAAATTTTTCTCCCTCATCTATTATTGCATTTTCTCCTCCATTGTTTCCTCCTATTCATGTCCAAGAGTAACTCCCTCCACTAGAAACAGTTGTGATGGATACTTCGATGACTAAATTGGAGCCTTCCATTCTTTCTCAAGCTATAGCCTCTAGCTCTTGGAGCCGTAGAAACTACCTTGCATGTGAGCGTAAGCATTAGAGGAATATTTTGGATGCTAAGAAGACCACCTTGTAAATGGAGGAAAAGGATCCAACAACTCCTACTTCAACATCTTCTATTGTGTCCCCCTCTTCTACCCCTTCTACTTCAGTTCCCTCTGCCTCAATCTTACTTTTAGCTGCCCCTATGAGTGTGAATGATCCTCACTCTAAAAGAGTGCAAGTATTCATTGATCCTTCAACAGAGCCTCCTCTTCTGATATCCTTCCTTGACATCCCACCTTTTCCCAAACCCATGAACATGTCGATACCTCGATGATGTTTTCTATGGTTTTCTCCTCTTCCTCCTCACTTTCTACTTCATATGTGGGGATCTCGCATCCCCTAATGAAGTGTAAGATGGAGGATGATCCTTCTTGTAATGGGGGTTGGAAGAAGGGATCGCCTTCTTTGGAAGTTGGTTCTACGTTGGCTTGCACCATCCTAGTGACAGAGGTAGCCCTAGAGTCTCGGGAGTTCGTCACTACCCCTAAGTCCTTTAGTGAGGTCAATAGTGGATTCCAATGGAAATGATCTCTTTAGAATGGAAATATATTCACTTTCTTGAAATAACAATATTCTCATGAATGCTTATGAAAATTCTCTTTTCAAATTGTGCTATATATTATACATATCATTTTTATATTTCATTATTGTAGATTTTTATTATTTAATTGATTACATGGTTTAATACCTTCATTTTTATCTTTGCATTCTGCACCAAATATGAGAAGGCTATCTTGGAGATAAGTTGGATGGCTAAAATACCGTTTTCATGACGATGAAGACTAGTTTTACCAACAAAAGAGTGTCTCCTTGGATTTTTCCTCCTTCTTTGTTTACTATCTTTCCAATAATATTTTTTTAGTCTTTTTGTGAAATGATTTTATTTTGGTGAATTGCAAGTGCAATAAAAAAATGATAATTGTTGATAAAGATATTTTTAGTTTTCATATTGAGTCAAACATTTATCAATTTTTCATGAAGGATTTTATTATTATACTCAACATACCTCCCTAGTGACATTGACCTTTGTCAAGTGAGAGGAATAGACAACTCAAATGCAATAACTACACCACCTTCCTTTGCAGAATAATGCCAAAAGTGGGGCACTTTTCTTTAAAATTCTTATATTTGTATATGTAATCTAACAATTTCTCTATAGTGGAAATATTTACAAATAATTTGAGTGTTGTTGCCTCAAAACAAATTATAGTTATAAACATATAGTATAATACTTCTAATTTACCATGTTATGCATGTGTAGGAGTATATTTTAGAAGCATCCCACAACTATCATTTCTTAATAAGTCTACAAGAGTGATTAAACTATTTTAAACATATAACATATTCATTCAATCATTACAAAATGAGAAAATTACAAGTAGATAACATATGATTTTTCTTGAGAGAGAGAGAGTACATTAAATGATTATATAATAGAGAAACTACAAGACAACATATGTCTGTTATTGGACTAATTATTCTAATTTTTAAATATTATATATATGCTCATAATAGTTATTAAACATATTTTCATTTTCTTGAGCAATGCTTGGTAGATGTCATTAATGGAGTATTATGGCTTTTTTTAAAGAAACGTTGTATCATTTTATTTTTGTAAAAATAAATTATGTGTTTTTATACTTTACTTTATAGGAACTCACATCTTCTTTTCAATTTTATTTTGAAAATATCTCTCTTAAAAAAATTCTTTAAATTTTAGAAAAGGCGTTATCATTTCTAAATGTAAGTATTTTTCCCCTAGATATTGAATGAATTGATATTCATTAAAGGAGCAAAAATTATTACACAATGTAAAGGTGTAGAGTTATTCTTAAGTGCTTGAAATGTATGTGCTCTATTAGGTACAAGAGTTATCTAAGTCATTCTAGATATTTTGATATAGATTTTAATTGTTTTTTTTTTAACTTATTTTGTAATAAGAATTGTATTTCTTTCTACAAGAAATTATAGATATCATGATGAGAATGTTGGATAGACCGACATTCAAACTAAGAACCCACTAGTGACTAGTGAGAGTTTTTACCATTGAAACTTAAAATTTTTTATGAAAAAGTGTAGTTCACTAATTTATATTGTATAAACCAAATATTTAATAAACTAAATGAAGCTATCGGTCCATTCGCCAGTATATAATAATTTTTGTTTTTATTGACGGAAAATAGGAAAGCACACGTGTCCATAAACCACGGCTCATTTAAGATTCAGCAGTATACATTATTGAAAAGTCATAGAGATGGATGTTATGACTACGAAAGATATTGGTGGATAATGGGAGAACCCACTCAATTTCATGGCATAGGTAGAAGTCCCGATTTGGTATAATACCATCTAAGAGCCTTCACTACGCTGTAGTTTATTATCGATTACAAAGAACAAAAGCACACGCATTACAGAATAAAAGAGATCTCAAAAACTACTCACTGTTGATCATGCTTTACAGTTTTTAAACAAGCAAACGACGACAATGGTTGCTCCGAAGCCTCCAGCCACCAGCCATTGTTTATAACTTAGCATATGCTTTCACTTCATCTTCATTCTCGGGTGCCACAGCTCCAAGACAGGAGTAGTGATATAGATCCAGGATATGGCTCTGTCTCCGTGATTTCCCCTTTCCATAAAACTCGAAAGGCCGATGGTAGATTTTTTCGAACACAGTCCTCAGCAGCTTGTCAAGTTCAGCTATTTGATTGTCTAACTTGATTAAATCCTTCATGATCTCTGACTTAACCCCAGGATCCTCGGATTCGGGTCCGAAAATGGGATGAAGCTTCGGCAGAAAGCAGAAATCATATTTAAAGAACTCATCATCTTGTAATTTACAGAGGTGATTTCTGAAAAACTCAAGGATGAAACAAGCATCCCGCGCCACCATCCAAAGCAGAACCTCACCCTCGAATGCTGTTCCCTTGTCATACCACCGCTTTATCTCCTCCTCCCTACTTCTGATTTTATCAATCAATTGCTCGAACTTAAATTCAGAATTACCAGTTGCACTCTGAATTCTTACAACCTCTCTACGTGCTGCCTCGCCTTTGAATGCTTCCATTCCACCGAGCCACTCTTTTCCGAAAATACAATTTGCGGCACATTCGCATCTCTATATTCCATCAACAAGGCCGGTGATACACTGAAAATGCAGGGCGACGTGGGATAGCCTTTCACTTCTTTCATCCACTGCTCTTTATCAAACTTCGACATACTTACAGGTCGAGCTTTTCTCTCTGGAGACGGACCAAATCTACTCAGAAATATATAACTACATGACCAGATTAAACCTCCCTTGGAACTGTTCCACTCATTTTTGGCTTTGAAGAGTCAAACCAAAACACAACAAAACTTGAATAGAAAGCGATGACCAAGTCAATATGAGAGCGTTATATATAATAGAAAGGGACGAAAAATTAGTGTCACGTTTTCGTCTGATACGTACATAACACTTCTTATTAATATTTAGAAAAATATTTCATAAAGTTAACAGTTGTATTTTACATAGAAAATAGGTTAAGTGTTAGATAATGGTATATAATTTATTACATTTTGCAATATTGTGCTGTATTATTAGACTTCTGGTTTTCCCACGGTGTGAATGAGGATTAGCTCTGCGTCACTTGCTCTTGCATGACCATGCCTCTTATCATTTACAATACAAGATGATAAATTCATTGAGGACAAAAATAATATGAGAGGGTTGACCACAAAAATTGAATGTCAACTAGAAATAAAAATTAGCTGGCATTCACACTTATTCACATGATGCACCGAGAGTAATAATAATAATATTTAGAAAGGCACGATTGATGACTATATTATATTTTCTGAAAAAATAGCATTCCCATGCACCAATTTGGATATTTAGAAATTGCTCAAGTTAGGTGAAATGAACTGGCTACAAACATTTTATAACTAGTATATGCATATTTTATAACTAGTAATTGCACCTTAGTGTGCAATGGGTATGTTGAAGAAGTGTGGAAGGTCAATTAGGATAAATTTTGGTCTATTTTTTGTGTACATTTATGTAGTACATGAGGTCAATTGGTATGTCATTTAGCTATTGATGTTGTTTGTGCAATAAATGTCTTAATAGAGAAGTGATAGCTTCAAATAAACTATTCATCCACTAACAAGGATCCAAACATGACTAAAATAAAACCTTTGAATCAGGAACATAATTAGGCTCCATTACCAATAGGCTCATGTTATGTTTGCAATAAAGAGAGAGGGTGAGAGAAAGGGAGGTAGAGATATAAAGAGGGAGAGATAGAGGGTGGAAGAGAGATAGAGAGAGGGGGGGGGTAAGGAGAGAGAGAGAGAGAGAGAGAGAGAGAGGGATTTGGAGAGGAGTGGAGAGAGAGAGATAGAGAAGGAGAAGGAGAAGGAGAGGGATTTGGAGAGGAGTGGATGGTGAGTTAAAGAGGGAGAGGAGAGAGGGATGGATGTAGATGGAAGAGATAAATATATAGAGAGGGATAGAGATAGAGATAGATGGATGGATAGAGAGAGGGAGACATGTCTAGAGATAAAAAGGGGAGAGGAAAATAGAGGTAGAGATGAAGATAGAGCAAGAGAGGAAGAGGGAGACAAATAGATAGAGAGATATATGGAGAGGGAGATAAATACAAAGAGAGATAGGGAGATAGAGAGGGAGAGATAGAGAGGATGAGATATATAGATATAGAGGAAGAGGGAGGAGGATAGATAGATAGATATAGATGGTGAAACAAATTGGTAGAGAGATAGAGATATAAGGAGATAGACAAAGAGATAGACAAACAAAGACAATTAGAGATAAATAGAGATAGAGAGAGGGAGATAAAAATACTAGGAGATAGAGAAAGGGAGAAAGAAGTAGAGGGAGATAGAGATATATGCGAAGAGAAAGAGAGAGATAAATATATATGGGAAGAGAAAGGGATAGATAGGTAGAGATAGAGAGATAGATAGGAGGATAGGGAGGGAGAGAGGGAGGGAGAGATGGGAAGAGATAAAGAGAGAGAAAAGATAGAGAGAGAGGGAGGGAGAGAAAGGGAGAGAGATAGGTAGAGGAGGAGAGATAGAGAAGAGAGGAAGATAGGTTGAAGAGGAAGAGAGAGAGAAGCGGGAGTGAGGGAGAGGATCGATAGAAGAGGGAAAAGAAAGAGAGAGGGAGCGTAGTAGAGAGGAGAGAGAGGAGGAGATATCTCAATAAATATATATATATATATATATATATATATATATATATATATATATATATATATATATATATATATATATATATATATATATAAAGAAAGAAAGAGAGACATAGAAATGGGTTGATATGGAGAGATAGCTCGAGGGATAGTTAAAGATATAGAGAGATAGCGATAGAGGTAGAGAAATATATGGATAGAAAGTGATAGAGAGGAGTTATAGGGAGATAAAGAGAGAAACAAAGATATAGATATCAAGTAGGAGAGATGGAGGGAGAGATTGAGTGAATGAGAACAATAGGGGAGAGGTAGAGTTAGTTCAATAGATAGAGAGGGGAAGAGGGAGTGACATAGATAGTGGGAGATATAGAGAGATAAAGAGCGATAGGAAGAGATATATCAATCACCCTCCCTATATCTCTATCTATTCATCTTTATCTCTTTATCTCTCTACATCTCTCTCTTTCTTTGTGTATATATATATATTATTTATTTCCTTTATTTATCTTGATCTTCCTATCTCTTTATGTGACTTTATCTCTATGTATGTCTCTCCCCTATTCTCTCTTTCTCTTTTCCTTTATCTATTTTTCTCTATCTCCCTCACTATCTCTACCTCTTTTTATGTCACTCTTTATTCCTCTATATCTCTACCTATCTCTCTATATCTCTTTTTCTCCCTCTTTATCTCTCTATTTCTATTTTTCTCTCTTTATCTCTCTCTATCCTTATTTCTGTTTCTTCTCTCTTTTTTCTCCCTATCCTTCTTTTTTCCCTTTATTTCTTTCTTTGTTCTTCTCTTTATCCATCTTTGTCTCTTTCTCCTCCTTTGTCTCATTTTTCTCCCTCCACCTATCTATATCCTCTCTCAATCTCCCTCTCCCTGTTCTCTCCCTATTCTCTTTCTCTCTCTATATGTTTATCTCCTTAAGTGTGCAATGGGTGCACTGAAGACTCGGTTCTAAAGTTGAATTATCATATCCTTAATCAAATGACATGCTACCTTGAGAATAACTCTCCAAGGACACATATGATCGTTGAATTGTTGACATGAAACAACCAATCAAAAATAGGTTCTCTTTTCTCTCTCTCTCTCATGCTCTATCTCTCTTTGTATATTCCTCTCTGTCTCTCTGTCTCTCTATCTCTCTCTCTCTCTCTCTTTATTTATATGTGTGTGTGTGTGTGTGTATTTGTCTGATTCTCTATCTTTTGAGTTTCTCTCTTTATTAGCTAGTAGGCTGCATATAGTGTGATATTTGAGCTTGAAACAAGTATCACGCCTACAAACCACTATTGATTCATTGGAAAACAAGCTTCACCTACCATTTAATGGTAAAACAACTACAATTTAATGGTAAAATCCTCTAAAATATTAGGTAAAAGCCTCTCAAATTCTCACTTATCACATAAAAACCTAATAAATATTGATTTTATAACTATATGGGAACATTCTATTTCTATTTGAAGTATTTTTTGTCAATTTGATGACAACTTTCTTTCTTCATTTGCATTGGTTTATGTATTAAGATCTATATGCAAATAGTTCATGATAAGATAATACTTACTTTCATTAAAGGAAAAATCTAGATTTGTCTAAACTTATTTTTCATTTCATTATTTAGCACTGATTATTAGTTGTTTAATCTAGCCACATGAAACTAGAATTTCCAACTCATGCATGTGCAAACACATACTCTCTAACATATTACCATACATATAGTTTTCTATCGGTGCAATTATTGAGCCTCCTTCAGGTGCAAGTGATAGTATATATACCTCTCTATATAAAATTGTTTCCCTCTCTATCTCTCTCTATTTCCTAATCTATCCAAAGATCCATTAAATGATCAACTTTTAATTTATTAATTTCATTTGTTCCATATAAAAATATATTAATTATTATTATAGTAATTTTATATTTATCTTTAATAATTTTTATTATAGAATATAATATATAACAATAATATAACCTTTATATATTATTATATATAATTATATTATATAAAATATACATTATATATTAATTATGTTAATATATACTTAACTATGTAGGGTAAAGGATTTCATAATGTTAAAACCTAAATGTGACCATTGTTAGGATCTTGGCCATAATTTTCATTCAAATAAACATACTCTAAAATGCTCGTTGAAACTTTATTTTCAGGCTGCAACTCACCAAATTGGAGAAGTGAAAGTTTAATTCTAGTGAGGAAGAGTTTGAAGGAGTGAAAAAAATAAGAAGGTATATGTCTGACCACCCTAACCACAATAAAATGATAATATTTTTTTTATAATATTTTAGATATAAGTAGAGGACTCATGTCCTAATCTGATGCATATTTTTTCCTAATTTTTTTCCAAGTAAATAATTAATTATGAATTTTTTATTAGAACTTTTAAAAAATATAAAAACTCATATGTCTAACCACCTTAACTTGGTCAAAACTTCATGAAATTCATTTTTTTTCAATCCTATAGTATGCGAAGCATAGAATGTGACACATGTTTTGGATTCAAAAAATGTGATACTATTTGAAAGCTATAGATGTTTTTTAATCAGCCTATCAATCAAAACTTTAGTCATAATTCAAATAGAAAATGAATAATAATCATTTATTAAATTCAAATTAAAACATAATTTACATTAGTGGAAATTTGAGAATCTCCTTTAAAAACCCTTTTTGTTTCATCAATTTTGGGTGAAAAAAAAATCGTCATCCACATACCCTACACATACCCATCATATTGCCACTTTTTGGCCCATCATCATCCTACACATACATGTGATCTTGATGATCATAAGTAGTGATATATTTTTCATTTTTATGGGGCTTTCTTTTTTTTTCATCAAGGGGATGACCTCAACTATATCATTTTGGTGGATTATAAAATGTGTTAGGTGATTCAAAATATATACCTTTTTGAAGGAAAACTTTCCATGCAAGCTAATTCCCCAAGAACTTAATATTTTAAGTGAAGGGGAAGAGTTGGTTATCCTCTATTACAAGATATTTAACATTCTTCACTTTTGAATTTATGAATGAGGCCTCACATAACCTTATGGTATATCAAATATTCCCTTATATAAGGTGTTTTAAATGTAGGTTCACGAAAATGTAATGATGGAAATAGGGTGACCCACCTTTTAGGAGATGGAGCACAAGGATACATTGCTATTTGATAATTATTACATTAAACGAAACCTTAGAGATCTCAACCCAAGGATGAAGTGTGGGAAAGAGATCTTGCAATAAGGTATCCTAGGGTGTGATTAAAGATAATAAGAGGGTTCGCCACCAAGCTAGGGCTTGGAAAGACAAGAAATGAATATAATATGCAAAGTTCCATGCAAAACCTAACTAAATGACATAGGAAATGAAACTAAAATGTGAAATAAAAGATTGAGAAAGTACAAAAGTGTGCCTGGAAGAAGGATAAGACCACAACAAGCTTCAAAACCCTGAAATCTTGTTGTTTAATGCCCACTAGGACTCATATGCTAGACTAGGGTTTCTGGGTATAAATACGAATCTAGAATTGTTGAATCAGGATCTATAGTAAATATCCAAAAATAGGTATAATGGGACTCATACGCTACAAGTGGCATATCATCCCATTTTGTCGCAAAGTGTCTCAGGAGAAATTTTTTGAAGTGAAACTTTGTGAGCCTCTAAAGATGGATCAAATAATCCTTTTCCCACTGGTTTCATGTAGATAGGCTGGATATCTTTCTCTAGATCTAAGTTTATGTGATCCTTGACAACTTTACATGACAACTTTTACAACTTTGTAATCTTAATACTTTTGAAGGCTTCAAATCCACTTTTTCTTCAACCTATAAACCTACAATTGCACAAAGAGTGAGAAAAGGTGTTGTTTTATTAGGGATTAGGGTTTTTCCTTAGACAAACCCCATTTAGGTAATTAAACCAAATGATGAAACATGAAACATAATGCTAATACCTTGGATGATGTCTTGGAATAAAAATTTACAAATTAACACAAAGTGGCCATGAAGAATGTAGATATTAATCTCAAATTGGATGTGGAAGAATTCTTACAAATGGATCATCAATACTAGAACAACAACATGCTTGATGCACTATGCCTTTGATATGATGATGGATCTTCAATTGTTGCAATAAATGATGAAGAAATCTATCTTTTAATTCCTTAAAGATGCTCCTAAATGTCCTTGAATACTCTTGTGAAGTCTTGTAATCACAAACTTGCTATTAGGAATGGTCTCTTGAAAGTATTAGGTGAAAATGAGTGAAATAGCCTTGTATTTATACTTATTTATGTCAAATTTCCCAAAATTACAACACTACGAGCCGACATTAGATCTAGTAAGATAAAATCATGCCAATAATTTGAATTTAAAGTAGGTTTAAGCCACATGGGACTCATATGCTTGTTTTGGAATATGAGTCTCATTAGGCTAAGCTTTGGGACATATTTTTCAAGAAAGGATTAGACTGATGTGAAATCAAGATCAGGCCCCTCAAACATAGGTGGGACTCATATGCCCAAGGTGGTGTATGAGTCCTAGATAACTAAATTTGGGCCATAGATTCCAAAAAAAATAATTTTTGATTCATCATTAGATATATGTTAGGATTATCCTCAAAAATATGCATTAATTAATGCTTGCGGATGTAAAATAAGGCCAAATAAGGAAAAAGAAGCCCAGTTTATTAATGAAGCCTTAGATTAGTGTGAGATTGTTATGAAACAATTTACAACACCCTAAATAAGGTAGAACTAGGTTCATTTAGTTTACAAGGTCCCAAAACTTAATGTGAAGGTGTAAATTAATACACTAATTTACAATACTAAATTAAGGAAAACCTAGGTCAATTTAGCTTAAAAGGGCCCTAAACCTAATGTGAATGTGTAAAAAATATTTCAACACTAGATCAAGGCAACATTAGGTCCATTTTAATGTCAATCATTCCCAAAATAAGTGCATTTAAATGTAGAGGGATACATTTTCCATCATTACAATTGGGTATGTGTAGGATCATGATAGGCCAAAAAGTGGCAATATGATGGGTATGTGGCTAATGATTTTTTTTTAACCCAAAATTGATGAAATGAAAAGGGTTTTTAAAGGAGATTCTCATATTTCCACCAATATAAATTATGCTTTACTTTGAATTTAATAAGTAATTATTATTCATTTTTTATTTGAATTACGAATAAAGTTCTTATTGATAGGCTGAGTGAAAAACATCTATAGCTTTCAAATGGTATCACATTTTTTGAATCCAAAACATGTGCCACATCTATGATTCACATAATATAGGATTAAAAAAATAAAAAATGAATTTCATGAAGTTTTAACCAAGTTACTTAGGTGGTCAAACATACGAGTTTTTATATTTTTTAAAAGTTGTAATAAAAAATTCATAATTATTTATTTACTTGGAAACAAATTACAAAAAAATATGCATCACATCAAGACATGAGTCCTATAATTATATATAAAATACTATAAAAAAATATTATCATTTTATTGTGGTTAGGGTGGTCAAACAGACACCTACTTCTTATTTTTTCCCTAAAATTTAAGTACTATCACATTGAAATTTCAAATTTTTACCAAATGGATTTTTTTTTTTTAACAAACCGAGTAGTTTAGAAGCTACATTCAATTTAATATAGATTCTATTCTTACATATTTTTTAAATAATATAGATAACTTATTCAATTTTTTATGTCAAGTTGCCTAACTCTGATTTTTACTGAATTTTTTACTACTTAAGGGCATGTTTTTTCCATGATGATCCCACACATACCTAATTATGAATACAAATAATCCTCAATATTATGAACAAGTAAAGATCAATTTCATTGGAAAAAGGCTATGCAATAATAATATGATACTTTAATTACTAATAAAAGTTGGGATTAGTTCCTTTACCTCAAGGTAAGAATCTTGTCTCATGCAAATGGTTTGTATAAAACTAAAGTTAATGCAAATAATGAAGTTAGAAATTTTAAAACCATATTAGTTTCTAAGGGATTCTCTCAATTTGAAGGTTTAGATTATAATTAAACATTTTCTATAGTAGCTATTATATGCCAACTATTAAATTAGTGTTTTCTTCAGCTTCTCATATGCATTAGCCTATTCATCAAGTGGATGTTAAAAGTAAATTTTTAAATGGTGATTTACATGAATTAATTTATGTCTCAACTTTTGGGTTTCATTAAGAAAGGTATTGAACATCTTGTTTGTAAATTGAAGAAAACAATTTATGGTTTAAAATAATATCCTCAAGAGAATGGTATTCTAAGACTAATGCTTTCTTTCTATCTCAAGGTTTCATTAGGAGTAAAAATGATCCAAATTTATATATTAAGCATAGTGAAAATGATATTGTAATTATTATTTAATTTGTTGATTATTTAATTATTGTGCTTCTAGTTCTAACAATTTGACAAGTGATGTTAAGTCTCAACTCAATCAACAATTTCAAATGACTGATTTAGGCCTATTATATTACTTTTTGGGTACATGCAAATTTGGAAAACACCTAAAGGTATTTTATTCTCAAAATAAATATACTCAAGATCTCTTAGAAAAAATTAAAATTAATGATGAAAAGTGTGAAATTCTACTCCTTGTGGATTAGGAACAAAATTAATGGTTGATAAGGAAACTCCTTTTGTTAATCCTACTTTATATACGAAATTAGTTGGTAGTTTAAATTATTTAACACTTACTAGATCTGATATTTCTTATAGTGTTGGATTGGTTTCTAGATATATGTCTAAACCACAAAAAACTCATTTTAAAGTTGCAAAAATAATTTTAAGATATGCTAAAGGTATGCTTAATCTTAGTCTTTTTTATGATGCAAAATATGTTTTTTCTTTAAAAGGTTATACTGATTCAAATTTAGGAGGTGATCCCAATGATGGGAGATCCACTTGTTGTTATTTTTTTTGTTAATCATCAAAGCTTGTGCCTCTTTGATAGTCTTATGGGAAATTCGGTGAGTGGGGGATTGATTTACTCCTCACTGAATACCTCTGGGATTTTTATAGTAATTCATCTCTTCTTTGGGTTTTCGAGAAAAGGATAGAAGGAAATGTAAACATAAAACATAAAAAATGGCGATGCACCAATTCTTTTACAAACTTTCAAACCCAATAATTCCTATGGGTGATCTAATTAGACACAAAACACCACAACCCTTCATTGTTGGAAAGAGAACGAACAACAAAGGAAAACAACAAGCACAATGTAGACTTTCAAATATTTCCACAGGTAGTGTTCATTCAGGTCTAATCAAACATAAATATTTCTAAGGATGGCAGAAAAAAGCTTCAAAAATTGCATAAACTCTCTCTCCTAATACAACATAATATAACAAAAACAACAACCCTTCAGAAAAATAGAGAAGTCCACTAACATAATCAAGTTTTCACAAGTTATTATTCTACCATACAAGCATACAACATGGAAATCAACCACTTAAACTATTCAAATTTGTCTTGACACATTGTTTCATTTACAATGAAATCATAAAGAAAAAATATTGATAAAGGCCATACATACATAGTCTCAAAGATTTATTTTCAATAATTCATGCTTTAAATATAAAATGAATTTTAAAATAGAGGCTGGATGCCAATCCGAAAATAGTTTGATCTTTAGAAGATATAACATGCTAGAGAAAAGCAGTTCTACAACTTAAACTCCTTAAAATAGTTCTATAAACTAAAAAAACTAAAGAAACTTTTCCTCAGTAAAGGAAACTGAAACTTGAAATCCAACCCTTTCCTCTATCAGTGTCTCTCATCTATAGCTGCAGAAAGAGGAAACTGCTGCCACAACACAAAATTAATTACTACCAGGTGTTGGAATTTGATAGCACATGATATGATCATATATATTTAATTAGGTCACAACAATATTTGCTCATCAATTATCAACTGTTGCATTAATTGTCTTTAGATGTTTAGCAAAGATAGTTGTGTGTAAATGATCAAATTAGCCAATCACATCATCCAACTGCACTGACTCAAAACTCCCATCTTGAAAACCAAGAAAATAAAAAGGCTAGAAATCTTTGAGCTCATACGAAAGATATCGCTTCATAAGAAGTGAAATCTACTTCCAACGAAGAGATGACATGTCGAACAGGCAGAAAGTTTCGAGCTCATGAATATAGCTTCTTAAGAAAATATTCAATGAGTTGACATGCACCCTGACTCTCTCCCAAAAGGAAGGAAGAAAAAAGAAAGTTGTGCAACCGCCATGTGGTGTAATGTGCACCTTTCTTAAAAATTTACTTGAGTGCAAGTACATCTGAAACAAAAAGCATTATACAAGCCAAAAATCAAAATAAGATCAAGGAGAAAAAGCTTGATAGTTATGGCGACTCATAGGGGGTCTTCACTTGCGGAGGCATGAACCAAGGACTTTGGTAATTCTTGGAGTTTGAGGAAAGTGGAATACTGTGCCTCCCAATCTATATGAGTTGATTGGATGAGAGTGTGAATATTCCTGTATGCTTTCTCTAGCTTGAAAAATTCTTTGAAAGAAACAAATCCCCATTTAGAAGAAACTGCTCCAAAGTGATAGTAGAGTCAAGAAAGAGGAAAAATCTTGGGCTCAATATCATCATCCATGGGAGTTGCACTAGATCCTAAGAGTTTTGCATAAGTTTGGACCTTATGTCGAATCATGTTCATGACCTGCTTAACTATCAATACATATCCATCTAGTGAAAGAAGAGGGGGAAGCCTACAGTCATTAGGATACTGAAATCCTTCATGATTCAATTGACCTTCTTGTTCAACAATGTTTAACAATCCTTGCACTTTGATAAGAGCTTGTGCCAACTGATGAATCTCTAGTCGGGAATCCATGCACCTTTTAGGGCCTTACCAGTGGCTACAAACAACTTGGAAATGAATCTTTTTGATTTTTCCAGTTAAGGTGAGCATGTTTGCATAAAGTGATCAGCCATCAGGCCAACCTTAGCATTCAATTCCCAAACATCTCTTAAGAACTGTAAAGCAGGCCCGAGAATGGCAACAACAAATATGATATGCTTCCAATGCATGGATATCAACTTCTTCATTATCAAGAAGGCTTCAGATCATTATGTAGTAGCTAGCTCCTAGTTAAATTGAGCTCCTCTTGCTTGTATGCTTTCCTCCATTTGACTTCTTTCTCTAAGGGAATTTTTTAGTTTTGAGCTCATCCTTCAAATCTCCTATTTTGACTCCTCTGCTTCCATGTGAGCCTTTTGAAGATCATCAAAAGTTTGAGATTAGACACCATCCAACTCTCTTTTCATACTTTCCTTAGTGTGTTGGTGCTTTGCATTCATTTGATGCTCATTAGCCAACTCACCTTTCAATTTTTCAATTTTAGCATGAAGCTAAACCTATTCATTGTGAGCTTCTACAAATAGCTTAGATGTAACTTCCCCTTGCTAACCTTGAATTTTCCTCATACGGGCCATCTCGACATCTCTATCTCGAATCTTGTTCTACATCTTGTTCATTATTTCCTTCATATTTATCAACTCTTCCTCACGCTTCTTCAATTTTCTACCTAGCCTCTCATAGTCCGCATATACCACCTTCTAAGTGGCCTTAGCTAGGACCACTTTGTCACATGGGTGAGTTTCATTCAAATATAGGCCCATGGATTTAATGTCATAGTCCTCCATCTAAATTTGTCCTTTGAGCTTGGACACGAGTGGCTTCATGGTGGTGATTAGCAGAGAGTTCTCTTCATTGAAGTAAGCTTCAATCTTCTTGGTGACAAGCAACTTGGCATTTTTAAACAATATTTTTTAGTTTCTAGCCTATCAAGTCTACTTGGTCACATCAAAATGGTCTTGGAGACTCTAAGGGACATTGATGCTCTATGCTACAATGGAAGCACTAGGAAGGAGTCTAAAAAGGGTGAAAAAGGGAGAAATTTTGGATGTATGATCATATGGGGATGCAAAAGGGAGTGTTATCATGGAAAAAGGTTGGATAACAAATTGAGATTGGGTAGGGGAAAGACTAGTCAAGGTGAAAATAGAAACAAACTAAAGGAGAGGTTTCTTTCTAAAAACAAATGGGCCAAGAGTGACAGGTAACATGGAGGTTTTGATTATTTCAATGGGAGCCCTTGACAGGACAATTAAAGAATCCATAGCACCTAAAGCAAATAATGCTTGTTCAGTGTGAGGGGTAGCTTTGAAACATTCATTAAAAGTGGCAGGGGGTGTATTTAGGATTCTCAGCTCAAGGTATGAGGACAAAGGATTGCTTTCCATGAGAGGTGGTAGAGGAGTAACCAAATATGTAGAAGCAAGAAGAAGAGAGGGAGAAAAACTTACTTGGGCCATAGTGGTTAGAACATTTTGTAGGGAAGACTCCACTCGGGATGGTGTGTCAGGTGCACCTAGATCTTGGAGACATCTACTCTTTGCACAATTGGAAATAGTACATTTCAATCCTCTAGCAAGCGATCCTTCTGAAACTTGGCCTTTGACAACCATAATAGACCCTCTTAGGGACTATTAGGTCCTTTTTCCTTTATTTCAGGCATTGCGAGAGGATGTGGCTTGTGAGTCCCTTCACCTTGAGTCTCTCTAACTATTGGATTCCTAAGGCCGAGAATCCCAACACGAAACTTGTTCCTCATAAATTTAATGGTTGGTCTCTGGATTTCTATTGTCAGAGTCAGCCTATTAATCATAGAAGTCCTCAAACTCCTCATCGTGTGGCTAAAAGTTACTGAACGAGGCACTTGGGCATCTCATCTCTTATCAAAATCTCTAGAATTATTCCTTTTTCCCTTACAACCATTCCTTGCACTTCAACTATGTGTTAAGGGATTTTCCCATTGGGACGTTCCTCTGATACTCCACCTATGGCTCATAGAAACTTAGTCATTTTGGTCACTTGAGCAGAATGCAACCCAAGTAAATGTATACCTCCAACCTTTCTTGAGTCATATTTCTCCTTCTCTCAAAATATTTCCAAGTCTCATGTTTCAAACTGAAGTGCCTCTTTGGGTTATAGTCACACTTGTCAAAAATGAGAGATAAGCCTAAGGCTGCCAGTAGATTTGTGAACTCGCTCTCAACCTTCTGCTTGTTCAATGTTACCTGACTATTAGCAATGTAGAGGGGAATCAGATATATCTTTTTTTGTTTCTCTTGATGCCATGGCTCCAACACAAAAATGTCTTTTGTTACAAATTTGGGGAGTCATAAAGGCTCCCTGTCAAAATCGTGAAATCTGATAAATGTGAAATCCTTTCCCAAGAAATAATCCATCGAGATCAATGGATCTTCCATCCATTATATGCCTCAAGAGAGAAATTTTCAATAGGGTGTGGAGAAAAATCTTGGAGCACTAACCTTAGAAAATGATCTACAAAACAACAATAATCCCCTATTTTTTAAAACACATGGGTCCACGTAGAAACTGGTTGGAGACAACCCCTTACATTCAACCTAGACATTGGTATATTTCTCTCCAACCAATAAAAATTCTAATACAAAATTAAATGAGCCAAGAAAGAAGAATACCTAAATTTAGACCGATTACTATAATTCTTCAATTATTCTAGCATGTTTTCAGCTATCACCTCAGAAAAAGCACAGTACCTCTGGTTCTTTTCCCTTTTAAGTGTAAAAGCTAGACCCAACTAAAAAGGAGTGACCTCCTCATCGTGGTCAAGACTAAAAACCTAGGCCAACATCGAGAACACAGGCTGTGTGTCCTTCTTCAATTTCCTGCATGAAAGAGGAAAGATAGGATTACCTCTTTTTGGTCGTTCCTTTGCTTTGTCCTCACAAAAAGTTATTTCCCAAGTCATTTCTTCCCCAAAGATGTCCATATTTTATTCATCAAAATATTCATCAACCTACGTCATAGGGATACACAACATATCCTGTATGGCTCTTGAAGAAATAGTAACTTTAATCCTTCTTCCCTCAATGGCTTTTGTCCTCTTGTTGAATATTTTGGCACATGCATCAACCAACATCGAGCATGGACGTTCAAAAAGTACTATGAATTGTGGAAAACTACAATTCTAGAGACAACATAAAATCCTCTGATGATCCATGCTCTACCATCCTTTGAAATGCACCCTCCCTAAAATTTTTAGGGTTAGTTGATAACCTAGGGTCAAAAACATTTTCAGTGATATCCTGCACCACCTCTCTTGGGATGTGTTTATCAGGAAGCACCCTTTTACATAATTCAAAGGGCCGCTCCTCAAGTGTTGGGGTATTATAAAATGAGTTCCACCCAAAAATATCAGCATAAACAAGTATTTTGCTTGAAGCTACAACTTTTCTACTAGAGGCTGATGGTTCCACCATGGTTGTATCAGGAATTTGTAGGGTATTTCCTTAACTTAAACCACCACTTTCCTTTTGCTTATTTAGAAAAACCTACTTTTGAGTACAATTAATTTCCTTCCTTGTACATGCAGTTAAGGCTACATCATTATTGTTGGTCCATTAAATGATTCCACCAAGGTGATATGTGTGGATTTGAGATTTGTATCCCTTGGGAATGCCAAAAATGTCATGAGAATAAAATTAGTACATTCTCCTTGCCGCCCTTTTGGGTATGTGTAGGATCATCATGGAAAAAATAGGCCCTTAAGTGGAAAAAAATTCAGAAAAATTAGATTTAGGAAACTTGATGTAAGAATTTGAATAAGTTATCTATTTTATTTCAAAAATATGTAACAATAGAATCTATAGAAAATTGAATGTAGTTTCTAAACTACTAGGTTTAGTTTTTTTTTTAAAATCTATTTTGTGAAAATTTGAAATTTCAATGCAGTAGTACTTAAATTTCAGGGAAAAAATAAGAAGTGTATGTCTGACCATCCTAGCCAAAATAAAATGATAATATTTTTTATAAGATTTTAGATATAAGTAGAGGACTCATGTCCCGATGTGATGCATATTTTTTTGTAATTTTTTTCCAAGTAAATAATTAATTATGATTTTTTATTACAAAATTAAAAAAATATAAAAACTCATATGTGTAACCACCTTAACTTGGTCAAAACTTCATAAAATTCATTTTTTTTTTTTTAATCTTATAGTATGCAAAGCATAGAATGTGAAGCATGCTTTGGATTGAAAAATTGTGATAATGTTTGAAAGCTATAGATGTTTTTCAATTAGCCTATCAATCAAGAATTTAGTCATAATTGAAATAGAAAATGAAAAATAATTATTTATTAAATTTAAAGTAAAACATAATTTATATTAGTGGAAATTTGAGAATCTCCTTTAAAAACTCTTTTTCATTTCATCAATTTTGGGTAAAAAAAATGTCATTAGCCACATGGGCTATCATATCAGTTACATACTGCCACTTTTTGGCCCATCATGATCCTACACATTCCCTTTTACAAATAAACTCATTACATTGAGGCACATGCTTTTTTCTCTGTGAAATGTGCTAAAGTGATGCAAGGTACCCTTGAAAATATGTGACCATTAAGGTTTTAGAGCTTAGCACATTAATCCATGCCTTTTCTCATTATTAAGTTGGATGACCTGTTGATGATGGAAAAGGACACACGTCAACAATCGACATATGAGAGAATTTACTCCCAATGCCAAAATTTATTTCTCAAGACATTTTTTCAAATTATTCACATGATTTATCTACCTTCCTCTGTTTTTCTTTGATATTTTCTCATTGTCATCTCACCAAAAATAGACTTTCCATTTGTTGGGTTCACCAACTTATCTTTTCTATATATATAGCTCTATGACACCTTATACAATATTCATTCAAAAATATAGCCTCTTAAATTTAGAAATTTTTTGTTGTCTCCCATTCTACAACAATTCGTTGCTCTCTCAGAATGTTTACTGGCTTAGGTAGTCCTATCCGGCTCCTCGCACGGAGGCCAAAATACTTCTTTGTGGTAGAGGTCACTAGTTATCGAATTAAGCACCTGGTGAAGAAGTGTGACCACCTTGCCTTGATTGCATTCAGGTGGGTAGTTGGCTAGGACTTCATTAACGATGATAACTAGCTCCAAAGAAATTGCAACATCCTTTCCCACTTCATGGCATTGGTGCTTGACCTGAATGTGGCCAGACCCATGATAATTGAATTATGCCACTAGATGTTTGACACTACATTGATGAAAGGGATTGATGATATAGTGCAAGTGGCTATCCCTAGCATTCATATCCCAAGTGCCATGGATCTTCATAGACATGTGGAATTTGGGATAGACATACCCTGGTTGCCCTTCCTTTTTGACTTCTGCACTATAGACCTTGAGAAACACCACTGCTCCTCTCAACCAATGACCACTTATTTGTTGTGAGAGTATGATATGGAGCGTGTTCAGGGACTCACTTGGAGGAAGCACTTTGAGTTTATTGTGCAGAGCCACGATGAATAGGCCTTTGGTCTACATCGCGTGGAGCCCACGTGTGTTGTGTGTTTATCCCTTTTTGTGCCTTGACAGATGAGAAGAAGAAGAAGAAGAAGAAGATGAACTCGATAACGATCCCTTTCGGCTTCCAAGACAATGGTTGGAAGCTTTTCTTTATTATTTTTTGCACGTTGCCTCCTTTTCGCATTTTTTGCTCTATAACTCTTTTTGGGTTTGCTTGAGAAAGCCTCATGTTTAAATCCAAGCCTTGAGCTTTGTATTACATTGTAAATTTTTGATGAATATAATATAATACAAAATTTTTGCTTCTATGCTATTCTAGAATGGCTTATTATCAAAATATAAAATGTATTTACAATTTTTTTTACATATGGTACATAACTGTTAAAGTTCTTAAAGAACTATGTATTTTAATGGAATAACTTCAAATAAATACTATTCACCAGTATATCTAAAGTGTTTGGACCTTTCATATCTTCAAGTCCGTACACATTCTTTTCCTTGCACACACTAATTCAGAAGGGTCCCTTCTATAGTACTTCAAATTTGTGTGTTTCCCTGGTTTTGTAGTACATTCATCATACTTTAGCACTAGGCTCCCCTCTTTGAATTTTGGATTAGAGGTATTTTTTTCAAACCATTGTTTTACTGTTTGTTGATAGTTGATCATGGCTCCATAAGCTTTTTCTCTATCTTCCTCAAGTTTGAGGAGTTTTGCAAGTCGTACCTCCATGCTACCGTTTTCTTTAATTTCTAGAGCTTTTAGTAGTTGTAAGGCAGGAATTTCTATGGAAGTGGGTAACATTACCTCTTTTCTATACACCAATTCATAAGGGGAGGTCTTCAAAATTCACTTGGGAGTAATCCGGCCTGCCCATAGAGTAGCTTGTAGATTCTTGTGCCAATCCCTTTGTTGTTTCAACCCAATACACTTGATTAACCTAATTAGGATTTTGTTGGTTGACTCTACTAAACCATTTCCTTGTGGGTAGTAATTTTCTGAAGTTTTAAGGAAAATCCCATGTCTGATAGCAAAATTTGACATCCCTGATCCAATAAAAGCTCAGGAATTGTCAAATATAATGGTCTTGGGCATGCCAATTCTAGCTACTAGCTCTTCTAGGAAATTAAAAATTTCTCCCTTTGTGGCATTTTTTAGGGCTACAGTGTCAAGTAGGTTTTCTTCATGAGGATCCACTTGTTTCTGACGCTAGAAATAGGATTTATCATTTTGATAAAATCTAAACCCCATTGATCCAAGGGTTCCTCTGTTACAATTGGGCTTAGGGGAAAAGTGACATTCTTTATTTTTCCAAAAAAAAATTGGCACTAGGTACACTTTTGCACCAGATGATGTGCTTCATAAAACATAGAGGGCCAATAATATCCTACTCACATTATCTTTAAAGTGGTAGTCTTGGCAGATAAATGTCCACCCTAATGATTGCGATGGAATTCATTGAGAACTCATTTTTCCTATAGCTTGTCTAAACATCAAAGCAATACGCCATCATAATTTCTCTTGAATAATACACCCTCAATTAATACATACCTAGTGCCTTACAATCAATAGAATCATCTTTTATGGAATGGAATGGTAGTTAGGTAGTATCCCTTTTGCATATATTGTGTCTGATCAGCCACCAAAGGTTCATTAGACTTGAATTGGTTCGAGTAGACCTAATCAGTCTCTTTTTAGCTACGTGACTTGATTCTTGTGCAATGTATTTGCATATACCTCTTCCTCAAACCAACTTGGTTGGTCTAATGTCCATATCATACTCTAAGATCTTGGTGATCCAATTTTCCCTTTTTATGTTATCTCACCTTTTGTGATATATTCCCACACATGGGATGTGCCACGAGAATAGTGATCTTATTGGCTGACACTAAGTGTCGAAACTTCTTTAAGCTTTTAACAAAGGAAAAATCCTTCTTTTCTACAAAATTGTACTTAGCTTCATAACCTTTAATGGTCCTTAAGTGGAATGCAATAGGATGCTCTCCATTATATTCCTCACACTTTTGAGTGAGCACCAAAGCTATGTTATATTGGCCACTATACATGTAGAGTAGAAAGTATTTGGAAAAATCAAGGTTGACCAATATCGGTGTAGTGGATATGGCTATTTTTAGCTACTCAAAAGCTTCTTTGTCATTGGGGGTCCATTTGAAAATTAGTTTTTTCTTAAACATCGGTGTAATTGGTCTCGCAATGCCTACAAAATCTAATATGAATCTATTGACAAAATTGATCTTCCCTAGAAAAGATTGCAATCCCTTTTGATTCACTGGCAGGGGTAATTTGATTATAGATCTAACCCTTTTAGGGTCTATTGCTATTCCCTCCTTAGATACTACAAATCCAATTAACTTTCCTTATGGTACTCTAAAAACACATTTTTTGGGATTCAAAGAAATCCCAAAATGTTGGAATTTATGGAAAATCTTCTCTAGATGATCAAAGTGATCATTTTTTGAATTTGAACAGACCGTTGGGATAAAATTCAATGAATTGGTTGAGTAGCACCTCTTCTTTAGGAGTCTGATCACTTGTATCTTCTTCATCTCAATTATGGTAAAAAATAGAAACAATATATCCAAATAGATGGAAGCATAATCCATTTATGTCGCAAACATACTACCACTTGCAAAAAAGTTTTTTAAAAAATGTAACAGAAACAAAATAAATCCACTTGGTTTTAGACTCGGTTTTACTCAAAACCAATAGGGGTAATTTAGTGCCAATTTATGGTTTCAGGCTGAAATCATAATCTACAACTGGTAAACTAGGATCTATAGATTTTTTTTTTAAAATGGTATATTGGGACTCATATGCCACAAGTGGCGATTTAGTCCTAGTATCAGGGTTGATCTGAACCTTTGGTATTCTCTAGTGATATTCTATAGCTTCTCTCCCTTCCAATCTTCAAGTCTGAAACACTAAATTCTGACTTGTATGTGACTTTCCATAATCTTGCAAGGAAGGTGACAACTTTGAAAACTTTGCAACTTTGACAACTTTCTCCAATCTTTCTTTTCAATGGATCTTCAAACCAAATGCGCAAATCACACATCAAACAGAGGGGAATTTATTTTTTGTTACTGGATAGGGGTTTTCCTTGGTCAAACCCTTTTTTGGTAATCAAACATTGAAATGAAATCAAATAACATAATGGAATGATGAATGAAAAATATGCAATGTTGTAACCCACCAAACCCTTTATGTGAAGGTTGCAATCTTGTATGAAATGGATAGCATGAATGTAGATCTTGACTCTTGAATATATGTTATGGATCTTGACTTGAATGCTTGCTTGAATCATAAGAACATACATCACAAATGTTAGCTCAAAAATAAACATGATGCATGATGACTTTGACATGACGCTTGAATCTTGAATGTACCTCCAAAATGCTTGATAATCAACTCTTGAATGCTCTTGTAAACTCTTGTGTCTAGGTTCTCTTAATTGATTATGAAGTTCTAGGATGAAACTATGTGAAATAACCTTGTATTTATACCCTTTTATACCAATTTTTTCAAAATTACAACACTGCAAGTTGACATCAGATCTAGGAGAATAAAATCCTACAAATAATTTGAATTTAAAATAGGTCCAAGCTAAGTGGGACTCATATTCCAATTGGGGCGTATGAGTCCCAATAGGCTACACTTGGGACACAAATTTCATGAAATGTTGAGTTCTATGCCAAATTCAGGACCATGCCTCAAAACTTAGGTGGAACCCATATGCCCAAGTTGTGTATGAGTCCCAGATCACTAAATCTAGGCCATACAATAAAAAATTATTAAATTATAATTGGTTATTAGATATGTGTCAAGATTTTCCTCAGAAAGATGCGTTAAATAAGGCTTGTCAATACAAAATAGGACCAAATAAGGCATTATACCATAGAAAAATAGACCTTGGACATTTTCATGGTAATTTAGGTCTTTCTCTCATGATGCTTGACTTATTTTTCTTTGATTTAATGATGCAATGTAACTTAAACATTTGCATTAGGTCCTAAATATTTAAATTATGATGTCTTGTGAAGGTGTTGTGAAGTGTTGTAACACATTTCTACACATTTCTAGACTCTTCTAATTATAATTCACCTAAAAATCACCTTTTTATCACTTATCAAGTCCTATTCCAAAGTGTTGTAAAGTCTTGTAACAATATTTCATGCTTTTCTATGCTTTCATCACTATTTACACCTTCCTTATTCTTTATTTGGCCCCTTTATGCACTCATAAGTCTTAATTAAGTGTATTTTTGAATGTAAACTTTAAAAAAAACATTAAATGAAACTTAATTCCCAACACCCACTTACAATCATAGAGTCGGATCCATTCACAGTGGGTCGCAAATGAGTCCCTCTTGGGTCCAAATTCAAAATTTAATTCAAATTTTCTTTTGGGTTTTTATTCAAAAAGACCTTATGTCAGCCTATGATGTTGTATTATTGGGTAATTACGGAATAAGTGTGTATAAATAATTGTTTTTCTACCAATTTTACTCCTAATTAATTCACCCATTCATTTCATTCACTCATCCATTCACTAATCCATTCAAGCATTTTCCAACATTCAATCAAAAAATTATCAAGCATCTTAGAGCAACCATTGACATATCTTCAAACTTCTTCAATAATGTTTTGCTGAGTTTAGGAAACTTGCATGTTGTTTATTCATCATTCCTTTATTGTTTCCATTTCATTTCTTTATCAAGGGTTTGATTACCAAAGTGGGATTTGACCAAGGAAAATCCTTATACTCTAACCCTTACAACTTTTTCCCTCTTGACATGTGTGTTTGTAGGTCTTGCAAGAAATTTTTTCAAGGAAATAGGTGTAGTAAGGTGATCAAAAAGTCATCAAACTATTTCAAGTCAGCCAAACCCTAATTCAAGCTTGGAGACAACCTACAATCCATCTTCTACAAATTTGACTCTCTCAACCTGACAAGAAGACAAATGCAAATCTAGACCTACATAATTGACTCTTGAATTCATATATTTTTGGGGGAGGAATGATTCACCATCAGTGGTGAATGAGTCCCACCTATATGTTGGAAAAGTTGATTTTGTCAAAATCAAGTTCTCAATAGTCAGAAAATAGTTTCAAGTCTTTTCACCAATAGGAGGACATATTCGCCATTAGTGGTGAATGAATCCCACTGGTCCACAGTTATTTTTTTCAATTTTTAGAGCCTTCTAGGATAAGTATTCAACTTCCAGGTGCACTCTATTAAACCCGACTCAATTCTGTTTGTATTAGTTCATGTTTTTAGTTCATTTTTTGCATATCACAATATGTTTTCAAACATTGCATATTTCATTAGTTTTCCATTTATAATCAATCAATTTTATCAATTAACTGCATTTAGTCACAATTACATCATACACTCCTTAACTTGAGTGAACCACCACAATTTTTGGGTTCTATCTCTCTCCTTTTAGGTGAAAAAGCCTAAGAGTGCAAGAGAAGTACATATAATTGTACCACAGAAAAATGGATCATTGACATTTTCATGGTCTTTTAGGTCTTTCTCTCATGATGCTAGACCTATTTTTCTTTGATTTAATGTTGCAATGTAGCTTATGCATTCACATTAGGTGTTTATTATTCAAATTATGACATCTTGTGAAGGTGTTGTGAAGTGTTGTAACACATTTCTACACTTTTCTAGACTCTTCTCATTACAATTCACCTAAAAATCATAGTTTCATCACTTATCAAGTCCTATTCTAAAGTGTTGTAAAGTCCTATAACAAGATTTCATGCTTTTCTAAGCTTAATTTCACTATTTACACCTTTCTTATGCTTTATATGACCCCTTTATGCACTCATAAGGCTTAATTAAGTGTATTTTTCAATGTAAGCCTAACAAACAAAATTAAATGTGACTTAATTCCCAACACCCACTTACAAGCCCAAGGTGGGACCCATTCACCATGGGTGGCGAATGAGTCCTTCTTGGCTCCAAAATAAAAATAATTCAAAATTTCTTTTGGGTTTTTATTCAAAAATTCCTTATGTCAACCTATGATGAGATATCATTGGGTAATTTGGGAATAAATGCGTATAAATAAGTTTTTTTACATCCATTTTAAACCCCATTCACTTGTATTCACAAATTCAACATCAATAATCATTCAACCACTTTGCATCATTCAATCAAGCATTCATCAAGCATCTTGGAGTAACCATTGACATATCTTCAGATTTCTTCAATAAGGTTTTGGTGAGTTTAGGACACTTGCATGCTGTTTATTCATCATTCCTTTCTTGTTTTCATTTCATTTCTTTATCAAGGTTTTGATTACCAAAGTGGGATTTGACCAGGGAATGTGTAGGATCATCATGGAAAAAACAAGCCCTTAAGTGGCAAAAATTTTGAAAAAATTAGAGTTAGGCAACTTGACATAAAAATTTGAATAAGTTATCTATATTATTTCAAAAATGTGTAAGAATATAATCTATAGAAAAGTGAATGTAGTTTCTAAACTACAAGGTATGTTTAAAAATTGAAAATTTGGGAAATTTCAAAATCTTGATTGGTACTTAAATTTCAAAGAAAATAAAGAAGTAGGTGTCTGTCTAACCACTCCAACAACAATAAAATGATAATGTTTATTTATAATATTTTAGATATAAGTAGAGGACTCATGCCCGATGTGATGAATATTTTTTTGTAATTTTTTTCCAAGTAAATAATTAATTTTTAATTTTTTTATTATAACTTTTAAAAAAATATAAAAACTCGTATGTCTGACCACCTTAACTTGGTCAAAACTTCATGAAATTCATTTTTTCTTTTTTTAATCCTATAATATGCAAAACATAGAATGTGGCACATGTTTTGGATTCAAAAAATGTGATATTGTTCAAAAGCTATAGATGTTTTTCAATTAGCCTATCAACAAGGACTTTAGTCATAATTTGAATATAAAATGAATAATAACTACTTATTAAATTCAAAGTAAAGCATAATTTATATCAATGGAAAGCTAAGAACCTCCTTTAAAAACCCTTTTTGTTTCATTAATTTTGGGTAAAAAAGTAGTTGTCAACCACATACCCATCATATTGCCACTTTTTGGCCCATCATGATCCTGCACATACCCACCAAGGAAAATCCCTATACTCTAACCCTTAACCATTTTCCCCCTTTTGCATGTCTGTTTTCAGATTTGTGTATGCAAATTTATAAAGCTAAGAGGTGTTGAAAGGTGGTCAAGAAGTCAACAAAGTTTTTCAAGTTAACTAAACCCTATTTCAAGCTTGGAGACAACCTATAGTCCATTTTCTGCAAATTTGATTCCATCAACCCGACAAGAAGACAAATGTAAATATGGAGTTACAAAATTGGCCTTTGATTTCATAGAATTTTGGAGGAGGATTGATTCACCATTAGTGGTGAATGAGTCCCACCTTAAGGCTGAAAAAGGTGATTTTGTCAAATTCTAGTTCTCGACAGTCATAAACCCATTTCAAAAGATTTTGCCAATAGCAAGAACGATTCACCATGAATGGCGAATCTGTCCCACTAGTCATCAACAGTAATTTTTCTACCATTATAGAATATTTTCTGATTTAGAATCTATCTCCAGGTGCACTCCTTTCAGTCTCATTCATTTTTGTGTTCATTTGTATATGTTTTTTACATTCTTTTACAAACATCATTGTGTTTTCAAACATTGCATATTTCATTAGTTTTACATTAATAATCAATCAATTACATCATTTAGTTGCATTTACAACATTTCATTTAGTCTTAATCACATCATACAATCCTTTATTTGAGTGAACCACTTCAAATTTTAGGTTCTATCTCTCCTTTTAGGTGAAAGATCTTAAGAGTGCAAGAGAAGCACATAGACACCACAAAATTGTTCATTCAAGAAAACACTATAAAATTGTTGGTTTAGGCATAAAGAAACCAAATTTTAACAAGGAGGGCCCAAATAAGTGTGAAAATGGAAAGGGGTACATTTTTCTACACTATATTTAGCCCCCACTTTAGTGAGAGGAGGAACTTGCTTCAAACTCACACTAAAGTAGACAAACTCGCATCAAGAGGGGTCCAAGTGTACCAATGCTAGTGAGATAGGATGATAGTGATCAAGAGGGTTGTGCAAGCCCCCAAAATCAATATCCTATGGAAAAAAAACATAGGCACAAAAGAACACACATTAAAATGATGTAAGGAGCACCAACAAGATACAAGCATACACTACCAAAGACATAAAGAAGAAAGAAAAACAAAAAAAAAGGGATGGATGAAGGCTCGACTATTTGTATCACATGATTTGGATCAAATATAAGGTATTTTTCCAAAAAAATGTTTACAAGTGGAATGTGATTTCCACTATGCAAACCAAACACACACTCACAAGGTCTAGTGGAACCTCAGGACATCCACTAGGTGAGCCCCCTGAGAGGTGAGACACATGCACATGTGGCTAGAATGCACTCATACACAAAAGGAAGTGGCTAGGGTATGTGTAGGATCATCATGGAAAAAAGTCTCTTAAGTGGAAATAAAAGTCACTTTTTAGCTTCAAACCCTAATAGATCTAGCATAAAATGTCTAATTTGGATAAGAAAAAAGAAAAAAAATGAATTTTTTGAACCATGTTTAACTAAATAGTGAGCTCAAATTTATACCAAGAAGCTCCAATTTTGACCTACAATAAAAATCCTCAAAGAGGAAACCCACAAATTTCATATTTCTATCAACTTTTTAATTCTCTAGATCATGCAAGAGAAGAGAATATTTAACTTGTCAAGATCCACCAAGATTTCCAACCTAGATATCTCAATCAAGACTAATAAGAAGCAATCCCACAAGCTCTAATACCATGTAAGAGTTGGTATAAAATACTTTACACCATGGAATATTTAGTTGAAGATTATAGGTGTAAAAAATATAGGAACTTCATGAAAGCACAAGAGAGATCAATTATGAAAGAATAATGTTATTCTATCAAAAGATACAAATGATATATTATGATTGTATAATTGTTGATTTGCATATGAGACCCCTTGGTTATACAACCAAGGTGATATATAAGATTAAACAAGATCATGACAAGTGTCATAATCCTATGTCATGAGAACAAGTAAGACCAACTATTAAGAATAGGTGGGTGTTATACACATCTCTTATATAGGATGTCATCTACCCTCATAGATATCATTTATAATAACCCAAGAAAGCTTAAATATAATTATATGGAAAAGAAATAAATCTAAATGTAAAGGAAAATAGAAAACCTACACTGACAATACATGGTCCTCTTCACATTAACTAAGGGTGTCTCCGCAATACAAGGCTTTCCATGTGTTTTCTTGTTCTATGGAACCCAAATGCTCAAGTATGACTTTTCAACTTTAGATCCATTGTCTCTATTATGACTCATCAATATGTTTGGAATTCCAATGTTTCAAATAACACTCTAATAAGAGAAATTTTCATGGTCAACTAAGTTGTTGAAACCTCATCAAGCAGATATATAAGAGTGATTGATTCATTGGTGAAAATTTTTCTTCGTGTGTTGGGTGTGCTCCTATCTGTGTATTTGTGAATATCATTCGATTGCAGAGTAGAGTGTGAAGAAGATTGAGTGAAGTGTGAAGTAGTTTAAACGAAAAAGTGAAGGAGTTTTCTGTGCTTAGTTGGAACTATAATTAGGATTTTGCAGAAGCTATTTTCTCAATTCATACCCTCTGGATTTAAATCATATTCTATATTGGTAGGCAATGAGCCCCTTCTGTAATTGAGTAGTGGAATCTAGGTGGTGTGCCTAAATGCATGTGTGTTCCCCTTGATTGATTTCATTATACTTGTAACAAGATATAATCTTGTGAACTAACATCCACCGTGGTTTTTCCCCTAACAGGGTTTCCACATAAAAAATATTGGTGTTCTTTGTCTCTCTAATGTGTTCATTGTTTATGGTTTATTGCTTTTTCATTAGATCTGAGATTAAGTTAAGTTTGAAAATTTTATCATTTTGAGACGACTAATTCCCCCCCTCCTCTAAGTTTTATGTCCTTGTTTTTCCAATAGTTTTCATGGGGAGGTTATATTTTCAAGTGCCAAACCAAATGGTAGAAGATAATAACTTGAATGGGAAGGAATGAAAAATTAGTGTCACGTTCTTGTTTGATATGTAAATATAACATTTCCATGGTATTCAAATGGGCCCATATTGATATTTAATAAAATTTCATAAAGTTAACAGTTGTATTTTAAATAGAAAATAAATGAAGTGTTCGATAATGACATAGAATTTCTTACATTTTGTAATATTGTATTGTATTATTAGACTTTTGGTTTTCCCACAGTGTGAATGAGGATAAACTCTTTGTCACTCGCTTTTTCATGACCATTCCTTTTATCATTTATAAAAAGGATTTACTATACAAGATAATAAATTCAATGAAGATAAAATGAATATGAAAGGGTTGACTAGAAAAATTGAATGCCAACTTGATATAAAAATTATTTGACATTCACACAAGTTATTTACATGTACTGGTAATAATAATATGTATAAAAATACTTTAAGGGAACGATTGATGGATATATTCTATATTGATAATTAGAAATTGATTTATATTAGGTGAAATGAATTAGCTACAAACATTTGTTTCCAAATCATCCACAAGAATACTTATGGATACCATTCATCTAGGTTTTTGTTTTCCTTTTTACATAGTCAACACAACTCCAAACAATAAAAAATTCAAATCATAAAAAAAAAACCATCATCTAAGCAACATCAATAAATATGTCCAATCTTCATCCATGATCAAATCTACATCAATGGCTTGTACATCATCCCAATATGATTTCTTCCAAGGTTTTCCATTGGGTGAGGATCCAAAAGATGTGAGACACATACACAAATAGCTGGTATGCACACATGCTCACATGCAAGTGGCTACGGGAAAGTCATGCCATGGTCGAGCTTCCCATAAAAAACCATACCAAAGTTATACTCCCTGATAACTTTAATAAGGAACCATGCAAAAATGAACTTCGAGCTTCATGAGACATGAAAAACTTTGTATTCTTGGAGCTCATGAAAAATGAACAAACAAGATG
>VDFB02000015.1:466598122-466722921 GCA_007258455.2 Sequoia sempervirens | reverse complement strand
TATTCTTTCTTTCTACAACTCCATTCTATTGAGGGGTTCAAGGAGAAGATAACTATCTTCTGATTCCATGTTCTTCACAAAAATAGTTGAACTCCTTGGAGATGAATTCACCACCTCGGTTAGATCTTAGACACTTGATTTTTAGACATTTCTCATTCTCTTCCATAGCCTTGAAACTTTTGAACTTTTCCAGTGCTTTTCATTTTTATCTTAAGAAGGAAACCCATATCATTCTAGAGTAATCATCAATAATAAACATAAAGTACCTTTCTCCATGAATACTTCTAACTCTGGAGGGACCACAAAAGTTAGTATGTAGCATCTCCAACAAGTCATTTGAATGAAATTTTTTTCTTTGGAAGGAGACTCTAGTTAGTTTACCCATCTAACATTCCTTACAAATTGTGTTAGCAGGCTTTAATAACTTAGGTAGATCTCATACTGCTTGAGTGGAACTTACCTTGACAATGTTTTCAAAATTTACATGACACAACCTCCTATGCCACAACCAGCTTACTAAACAACTCCCACTAGCAATATTCAGGTGAAAAATATTACCTTTTGTTTATTTACTTGTAGCAATCATATTGCTAGAACTTCCATGTATCTTGCATCTTCCATCTTTGAATTGTAGATCATAGCCTTTTCCCACCATCTATCCAACACTCAAAATATTGTGCTTCAAGCCTTCAACATAAAGAACATCATCAGTGTTATCCTTACCACAAAGACAAATAGAACCTCTGTCATGAATCACATCGGCATTATTGTCTCCAAATATTACAACACCATCATCATGCTTTTCTAGAATTAAAAATTTGTTTTTATCACCATTCATATGATGTGAGCATCCACTATCAATAACCCACTCATCCTTTTCTTCAACTTGGGCTGCAAGAGATTTCTCATCTTTAGTAGATTTAGTAGCCATAGGATTATTTTCAATGGTAGCAATGAAAACCCATTCATCTTCATTTCCATTATCTTTATCAGACTCATCATCAATCACTCCTTCTTTAGCAAAGTAACATTTCTTTTGGAATCTAGACTTGTTAGGCTTAGATCTAGGAACTCTTTGAGGACATCTTGATGCAAAATGACCTATTTTACTACATGAAAAACATTTAATAGGTAACACTCCTTCATACTTACCTTTCATCTGCCTTCTTTATTTACAATCAGTGCTTCCAATTCTTATACCTCTCTTTCTTTATCTTCAAGTTGTTTTAGTTCTTCATCATACTTGGATATCTTTCTAGAGCATTCTCCCAAACCATATTTTTTCTTGTTACTTCTAGATTCAATAGCCTTGAATGTTGATTTAGTTTTTGGAATAGATTCACCAAATTCACTTAATTCAAAAGCATCAAGCTTACCAACCAGCTTGTCTCTTGACATCTTTGTTACTGATCTGAACTCTTCAATGGCATCATCCTTCACTTTGTAGGAGGGAGGAAAGGATCTGATTATCTTAGCCACAATTTCATCCTCATCCAAAGAACCATAGGCACATGTAATACCCATCACTATTTCATCTCCTTCCATAAAAAAAGTGATATTGTCATCTTCACCCATCTTCAAATTCTTATACTTTCCTTTTAAACTTTGTAGCTTAGCCATCTTCACCTGTGCATCTCATTCATACAAAGTTTCCAGCTTCATCCAAATCTCATGAGTTGTCTGTAGTCCTACCAAATTTTCCATCTCTGAATCTATCAGAGCACTCAACAAAGATTCAATAGCCCTAATATTGTTTTCAGTATCTTTGATCTCATTAGCAGTGGAGGGACCATTCCAAGGAATAACATATGTATTTTTTGTAATCTTCTAGTAGGCTTCACGAATACACCTTAGGTGACATTGCATCCTAAATTTCCATAGTGAGTAGTTAGTTCCATCGAATCTTGAACTATCCTTCTTGAATGTTGCCATCTCAGATCACCTCAAGCTTTTAGACTACTTTAGAGGAACTTGCTCTGATACCAAGTGTTGGGAAAACAAGGACAAACAACTGAGAGGGGGGAATCAATTGTCTCAAAATGATAAACTTTTCAAACTTTACTTAACCTAATCTCAGATTTGATGAAAAACCAATTAACCATAAATAATTAACACATTAGAGAGATAGAGAACACCAAAGATTTTTTACATGGAAACCATGTTACGGGAAAAACCACAGTTGATGTTAGTTCACAAGATTATACCCTATTAAAATTATAATGAAATCAATCAAGGGGAATGCACCTGGATTCAAGCACACTTCCTAGAGCTCACTACTCAATTATAGAAGGAGCTCACTACCCAACAATACAAAATAGGATTAAAAACCAGAGGGTATGAACTAAGAAAATAGCTTATGCACAAGCCTGATTAGAGTTCCAATTAAGTATAGAAAACTCCTTCACTTTTTCACTCAAACTACATCACACTTTGCTCAATCTTCTTCACACTCTACTCTTTAATCAAATGATATTCACGCATACACACATAGAACACCCAGCACATGAAGCACACTTTTCACCGATGAAGAAATTGCTCTTATATATCTGCTACATGAGGTTTCATCAACAACTTAGTCGGCCAAGAAAATAAAACATATTTGCAATGTGGTCCCAAATTTACAAATAGTTTTTTAATGTGAATCCACCAAGATTGGCCACAACATAGTGGAGACCCAAATTAATATATCCAACACAAAAAGACTTCAATTAATTTCACCTCAAAGATCCACAACACGCTACCATCATCATGTCGACTAGAAACATGAAAAACTAAACATGCGCAAGAAAAATATCTTCGATAACAAGCACACCAATTAATGTGGACATACTATAGAGATAGAGCATGATCTAAAAACATCCAAAAACATAAAGAAACAATAGAGAAACATCCACAACAACTGATATTTCCAAAATCACACAAACTTCACTCAAGAACACTAATAGAGACCACAAAAACATTTCTAGACCAAAAAATATCAAATCAATATGTGGACCTCTAAAAATTCTGGTAGATGATCTAGATACTCTCAAGAATAAACCCTTTAGTCCATAGCAGCTGAACTTCAATGTAAAGAACAAGATGCCTTAATGACTTGCACAGTTCCATTGAGAAACTAGAACATTATTTTTTACAATTTTCTCAATATCCTCGACATATACAATCTTCAATACACCAAATGTTAATAGTGTTGACATCAATGACAACCACATATTAGCAACACATCCAGAACATCCAACAAAAATTGGGTGGAATAGTTCCAAGGGAGGTTTAATCTGGTCATATAGTTATATATTTCTGAGTAGATTTGGTCCATCTCTAGAGAGCTAAGAGTATGTTTTAGAATCTTTTCAATTGCTCAGTCGAGAACTACGATCTTTAGCTCTAGAATTGAATCATACTATTCTATCTGAGATAGACTTTCAGATAGATAAGAAGGAAGTTTGATCCAAATGAATCAAAATTTATTTTTTATGAGTGACCAGGATAAACATCAACAACTTCGAATTGGATTAGTTTCTCCCGAGCAGATTCTCGCTTGGTCTGAAAGAATATTACCTAATGGAAAAAGAGTCGGACAAGTTACTAAAGACCTCACTTTAGATTATAGAACTTATGAACCAGCAAGAAATGGATTATTTTGTGAAAGAATATCATCAATGGTTTGTGTAGCCATAAAACAATAGTATTGGTTGAGATCTAATTAACTTTGTATACTATTATGCATATATACATACATAGGATTACCTACCAATGGAAACTGCAACCTTAGTCGCTATCTCCATATCTTGTTTATTTGTTAGCTTTACTGGTTATGCCCTATACACCGCCTTTGGGCAACCTTCTGAACAACTTCGAGATCCTTTTGAAGAGCACGAGGATTAGTTGAAAAAAAAAACGACCTTCCCGATGGGGAAGGTCACTTTTTTATTATAAGTAAGAAGGAGGATTTGAAAAATAAATTATTTTCCCCCTCTATCAGGAAGTTTGGGGGGTTCTCGGAAGAAAATAGCGAAAAAAATTATCCCTAAGGTCGACACCAAAAGGAATGTATAAACCAATGCTTCCATAGATTCGATCGTAGTTTACAATTAATAGAGATAGCTTTCGTACTAATTACAACATTTTCCATAAAAAAGTGGAATCAAAATCTCAATATCGCATTAACGAACGGAGCAATACCATATTATACCACTTGTCTTTTAGTAGTTGGATCTCCCAGTTTTTGGAATGCCCCAAATTCTACTTGAGCATCCAAATCCGGATCAATACCGGCAAAAACATCTCGAAATAGAGTTCTAGCACCATGCCAAATATGTCCAAAAAAGAAAAGAAGAGCAAATGTAGCATGCCCAAAAGTAAACCAACCCCTTGGGCTACTCCGAAAAACACCATCCGATTTCAAAGTAGCACGATCTAACTCAAAAATTTCACCTAATTGGGCACGTCTAGCATATTTTTTGACTATAGCAGGATCACCAAAACTAACTCCATCAAGTTCACCACCATAGAACTCAACAGTTACACCTACTTGTTCCACACTATATTTGGATTCTGCTCTCCTAAAAGGAACATCGGCTTTCACAATTCCTTCTTCATCTACTAGAACGACTGGAAATGTTTCGAAAAAGGTAGGCATACGACGTACAAAAAGCTCATGTCCCTTTTTATCTTTGAAAATAGGGTGTCCTAACCAACCAACAGCAATTCCATCTCCATTGTCCATTGCGCCCGCCCTGAATAACCCCCCTTTAGCTGGATTATTCCCAATGTAAAAGCACATATTTTTAGTTAAAACATCTAAGCCATATTTTGTTTCTTATCTATTTGAATCTTGTCCTAGATAACCTTTAGAATTGAAAATTGAAATAAATAATGTATTTGCACCTTGTTGTTCTTCTAAAACATATTTTAGAAATGATCATTTCATATTTTATAATATAAACCCGAACTCTTGCCACAATACAAATTAATAATAATTTCAATTTTTGCATACGTATATACTCACGAATTTTGAGTGAATGAAAAGCCACTATGTCATTTTAACAGATTCAATTATTTCTTATCTTAGGAATTCAAATTGGTTTAATCTTCGATTAAGTTCTAACTACTATTCATCTACAATAGCAAATTTCATAAAATAAAAATGTGTTTATACATGACTAATAGTCAGTACCTTAGGAATACATAAAGTGGAACATAATAAAATGAGAAACCGAAATATTTTATTAAAATTGTTTGTTTGGAAATTACCAAAAAAACTGATCGTAGGTTCTTCTCTCCATTGAAATAACAGAACCGCTATGCTTAGCACTAAACTTGTTAAAGAGATGAAATAGAACCAAGTTGTCTTTTTCTGATCAGAAATGAAATCGATAAACTAGAAGAAGAAATAGTCGTAATTATGTGGAAGTTTGATGAGAAGAAATGGATGGAAGAAGTGAAACACTATCTCACTCTTGATAAATTCTAGTGGATGAAAGAAGTGAAAGGGTATTCCAATCTTGATAGGAAGTCACCCTGCATTTTCAGTGTATCACTAGCCTTGTTGAAGTAATATAGAGATGTTTATGTTCCACAAATTTTTCCATCGGGCCTTTCCATTTCGGAAAAGAGTGGCTTGGTGGAATAGAAATATTCAAAGGTGATGTAACATGTAGAGAGGTTGTAATAATTTAGAGGGAAACTGGTATTTCTGAATTTAACTTCAAGCAAGTGATTGATAAAATTAGAAGTAGGGAGGAGGAGATAAAAAATTTCTATAACAAGGGATAACATTCATGTTGGCATACATGGTCTTCTAGCTCAACTTGTTTAATCTTCCTAGCTCATCCTCTCCACCAACCACTATTATTTCTTTTTTTACTTCTTTCTTTGGCATATTCGAAGCTTCATCTATTACTTGGAAAGAAGCTCTTTAAAAAAAAAATAAATTAGGGAAGATACTCTATTATGGATGGATGGATGTATGAATAGAAAAGAGCACTTGTATCTCTATTTTCAATAGGCATTTCATGAAAACTTTTTTTTGTGTTAATATTTTTCTTAAACTCGGTTCTTTGTTTGTTTTTCATAATCTATGGTTTGTTTTTTCAACCTCTCTGCATTCCAACAAACTAGTATCGAAGAAGCATTGGGGTAGAATGGAAAGAGGATAGCCTGTGAGAGGTGTGTGAAGAGAGGAGGAAGGTTTTTCTAGCCTAAGGAATTAAGGGAAGGTGTGAGAAAGGGCACATTATTATTTTTGAAGACTATATTAAAAGTACAGAGGAATTTGAAAGGGGAGACCACACTGATAAAAGAGAACTTGCAGTAGCCAAAGAAAAATTTGTCACATGTGGAAAAAGATCACGGATCAAACCACAAGAAGAATTAAAGGCATTGCAGATTGCATAAAATGTAATTTGTGATATACAAAGATTGTATGAAACACATTTTTTAGAAAATTTTAGAGATTGGAAAAGGAAATAGAGGAATATCAAGTAGCAAGGAGAAGCAAGTTTTTTATTTTTGAAAAATCATGGTAAGAACAAGTGGAATCATTTCACAATGCCTGATCCCAATTTTTAATGGCAAAAATTATGAATTTTGGAGTATAAAAATGAAAATCCTATTTTCCTCCTAGGATGTTTGGGACTTGGCTGAAAATGGGTTCCATTAGAAACTAGTATACCAACAAGCATATCAAGCTCTTTCACAAGCTGAGAAGGATTTGTTGAAAGAAAATAAGAAGGATGCCAAAGCATTTTTTTTATTTAGCAGGCAATGGAGGAACTAATTTTTCCAAAATTAGTAGCTTCCACAAGATTAAAACAGGGATAGGAAAGCTCGTAAACAACATACCAAGGCAAATGCAAGGTAAAAATGGAAAAAATTACAAATTCTTACAAGGGATTTTTAAAAATTGCAAATGAAGGACTTAGATTCAATAGATTCATTCTTCACTCATGCAATGGTAAAAGTAAATTAGATTAGATCATAGGGAGAAACCATTTGAGATCAAATAGTTGTAGAGAAAATACTTAGAATCCTCCCTACAAAGCTTGATTCAGTTGTAGTAGCCATTGAGGAATCCAAAGATCTAACTCAACTATCAGTAGATGAATTAATGGGATCACTCTTAGCACATGAGAAAAGACTAGATTGAGCAGGGAAATCATTATTGGAGAATGAATTCAATATTCAATGGCACAATTTGAAAGTAGAAGACCAACATCAAGCCCACATGCTCATTCTACACCAACAAGAGGAAGGGGGAGCAGCCATTCCCATAGCCATCACCAAGGAGAAAGGTATGATAAATTCAACATCCAATGTCATTATTGCAATAAATTTGGGCATTTTTCATCATAATGTAGGAAAAAGAAATATGACATGAATAAGCAAAAGGCACATTTTACAAATGAAAACCAACCCAACACTAGTGAATGAAACACCATGTAGATAACATGCAATGTAGCACAAGAGAGTTCCAAATAGGTATGGTTCTTAGATAGTTGTTGTAGTAATCACATGAGTGGGAGTAAGAATATTTTTGCAACAATGGATGATTAGGTAAAATTAGAAGTAAAATTGGGGAATGATCATGATGTTTCAGGGGAAAAGTTTCAATTAACATAAGAACTAAGCAAGGTGAGGAGAAGACTATTCATGATGTATACTATGTTCCTGGATTGCAACACAATCTTATAAGAATTGGAAAACTAGTGCAAAAAGGATATAGAATATAATTTGAAAATGGTGAATGTGTGATTCTACATAAGAAACCAAGCAATAGGCTAATTGCAAAAGTTGAAATGACAAAAAATAGGATGTTCCACTTAGAATTCAAAGAGAACTATTCTTACATCCACAAGGATTGTAAAAGGTTGTTGAGTTAGCTTTCAAAGCTTCATACAAAAATGAATCTTGTCTATGGAAATTAAGACTTGGGAATTTAAACTTCAGAGGGTTACAACTATTATATAAGAAAAGAATGGTATATAGATTGCCACCAATAGAGCCACTTAAGACAACATGTGAGAGTTGCATATTGGAAAAGAAACATAGGTAAAAAATTCCATTTGGAGAGTCTTATAGGGAAAACCATCCACTTGAGATAGTGCATTCAGACCTTTGTGGACCTATGCAAAAACTATCCATAAGTTGAAGACTTTATTTCTTGACATTTATTGACAATTTCAACAAGAAAGTATGGATTTATTTCTTGAAAAACAAATTAGATGTTTTTTTTTATTTTTTAAAGAGTTCAAGGAAAAATTTGAGAAAGAAAGTGGATACTATATCAAAAAATTGAGAACCAATCAAGGTGGTGAATACATATCCAATGAGTTTTAAAATTTTTGAAAAAAATGGCACAAAGAAATAATTTCAATAAAGGTGTACTCCTCAACAAAATGGAGTAGATGAGAGAAAGAATAGAATAATTATGGATGTGGCACAAAGTATGATAAAAGTAAAACATCTACCAAATGAGTATTGGGCTGAAGTGGTTGCATGTTTGGTATACATTTTAAATAGATGTCCAAAAAAGTAGTGATAAATAAAACATTAGAAGAATCTTGGAGAAAAAGGAAGCACAATATAGCACATTTGAGAATATTTTTATGTGTAGCATACTCCTTGATACCTCAAGAGTTGAGAAAGAAACTAGATGATAGAGGAGAATAGTGTATATTTGTGGGATATAGTGAACATTCCAAGGCATATAAGTTATACAATCCTATCACAAAGAAGGTGATAATAATATGTGATGTTGAGATTGATAAAGAAGAAGTGTGGGATGGAAACATAGACAAAACAACTACAATTGCAGCTAGAGTGTTCCACAAAAGAATGAAGAGAATGAAAATCAATTTATAAATCCTACTATAGAAGCAAATGTTCCTACAACACCTTCTAAGGCACCTATCACTACAAATCCAACTACCACAACAAGTAATAATAGTTGTGAGTCTTCTAATCCAACACTTACATCACTAAGATCAAGGTCAATAAACACTTCAAAGAAGACATGTAGTATAAGAGAGATTTATGATGAAATACAAGAGGCTAAAAATGATGATTTATGCTCTAATTTTGCATTCTTAACACAAGCTGATCCAATTTATTTTGAAGATGCCATTAAAGATGACAATTGGATTACAACCACAGATGAATAAATTCCTTCAATAGAAAAGAATCAAACATGGGATCTAGTAGAGCTTCCTAAAGGAAAGGCTTTCATTGGAGTTAAATGGGTCTACAAAACAAAGTATAATTTTAATGGAAAATTAGAGAAACATAAGGCAAGACTAGTAGCTAAAGGCTTCACACAACAAACAGGAATAGACTACAATGAAACATTCACTCCTGTGGAAAGATTGGATACCATTAGAATGGTCTTATCTATAGCAGCTCAAAAAAATTAGAAGGCTTACCAAATGGACGTTAAATCAGCATTCTAGAATGACATTTTAAAAGAAGAAGTGTATATAAAAAATTCACTCAATTATGAATTTTTGGGAGAACATAATGTATAAAAACTAAAAAAGGCACTATAAGGTTTGAAACAATCCCCTGGAGCTTGGTACAACATGATATACTCTTATTTTGTGAATAATGGGTTTAGCAAGTATGGCCCAATGAACTAACTTTGTATATCAAAGTGAATGATGAAGGAGAAATCTTGATAGTGTGTTTGTATTGAGATTATTTGATATTCACAAGTAACATGTCAATTAACTCATTCAAGCCAGCCATGGAAAAAGAATTTGATATGAATGATTTGGGGCTCATGAGATATTTTCTTGGGATAGAGGTAAGTGTTTATGGTATTTTCTGCATAGCAACAACTTAGACAAGATACAAGTATCCTATCTCTCTTGAAAGGTAAATCTCAATCAGCAAGCCTCAAGAGATAACCCCAAGGTCTCTAATGTCAGGTCTTGACAATGAAAAAGACAAACCAGTGATGATGTAAAAATGATGGTAATCACAAAGGGAACTTACTACAAACAAATATTGGAATCTAAAACTTATTGGATTTTACAATATGGTGATACTTCAAATCCTAAATCTATCCCAAATAATAAAAGAAATAGAAAAAGATAAGGGTTTGAGATATATTCCTAAGATTAGAGCTACTCCTAAGATTAACAATGCAAATGATGAAATACTTGAAATGGACCAATCTCAAAGAAACTAATTCCTGATTAATCCAGATGAACTTGCAATCTTATAGAAATAGTGCAATGTTCTAAGACATTAAATATTTTCAAATCATGAACATTCATCTAGAATAACCCTATTGCAATTGAAATGAACAATGTTCATGATTGAACTAAGCACAATGAATGTATGAGGTCCAGGCTAACTTTACAAAGCAACTCACAATCAGGCAGCTACAAATAGTATGGACTAGGAATTGCTACAAACACTTCAAGCGTCAAACCATAAACACCATTGAATCATATCTAATTCAAAATATAACATATATTATCTGAGAAATTTCAAAAGATGGAACAAAAAGAACGATGCAAGATAAATCAACACAAGAGAATTCACCAAAGCACAATGTATTCAATTGTATTGAATCACCCAATAACATTAAGAATTCCAGTGTTTTGTATTGCAACACTTGCCTCAAAATGAACTAACTCCTAGCACTAACCTCTTGCTCTATCACTTAACATGATTCAAAGTCTAATAATCTAGCCCTTAAAAATGAGGAAGAATTCCCTATTTATATAAATTACATGCTATGTTGGCCCAAATAGGGTTACAAGAAAAATTGACCCCAAAACAAGGTTATCCAAGATAGTTCTAGAATAAAAGAATATTTACATTAAATGCTTGAACTCATCCAGGTTGGCCTGGGTTCTCTAATATAGCTCGGTCCAATACATGTGAAGATTGAAGAAGGAATAATGGGGAAGCACAAATTTTGATGAAGCCTTGCATTAAATCCTTTTCCCCTTGTCTTTATCTCACCCAACTTTATCTTGCACCATCAAGAAAGTCTTCTCCAAGTTAGCCAAAGGTAGAATAATTAATATTTTAAACTTCCTTTTAGTAAATTTAATGTATTCCCTTGCTTTCTTCATTGTTTTATCCCATTCCACCTTTAGGGTTTAGTGCTTCTCCATGACTACAATGTCTGTGGCCACATCATCCAAATGGTGAACTGTGATTGGTCCATCATCAATTGGGACATAAACATCATGCACCATTTCCTTAACTATTCAAAACTGAGATGCCTCGGTGCAAAGTCCTACCAGTCATGACTTAAAAAAAGAAATACATTTATTATATATATTAGTAACGGCTCCTATTTGTTTTTCCTACTTATGGATCTTCTTCAACACCCTCTACTTGACCTACAAGGCCTCATACCACTCCCAAGGTTCTAAAACCTTTGAAGAGGGAAGGATTCCATCACTTACCAACTTTTCTTTAGTGTACTCTATGATGGGCTTGATTTTTTGTAGCAAGAGATCAACATCTTGCTTGTCTTGAGCTAACACATTCTTCAACCACTCCACTGACCTATGAGCATCTCTAGCAGTTGACAAGATTTCTTTGATTGCATCATCTCCTCTAGTTCCCACCCCATGAAACCAATAAAGTGTGACCTAAGTTGAGGTATTCATCCTTTCAAGTTCATTGAATGCATCCTTAGGCAACAAGCCTTTAGGGGGAATTCCCTCACTTCCTACTACCTACAAGGGTTTCATCAAATGCTGGACATAATTATACATATCATTTATTTGTTTCTATAACTTCTCCTTCTCTGTTGTTTCTTTTTCCAACCTTCTTAAAATAGCTTGAAAGGATTCTTGGAATTCTTCCTTCTCTTGATCTTTACTTGTAGGTCCCAAATTTAAAGTCTGAATACTATAATCCTGAGGAGCTATCTCACCTTTAACTTTATCTACTACAAGAGTGGCTATGTTAATAATCCTATTATCAGCCTCATCCCTAGTAATTTTGGAAATCACCTGAGCCTTCTTCTTTGTTTTCCTCTTTCCAATATTGGCCAACAGTTCATCTAAGTTGGGAGGAGCGTCATCCACAACAATCTTGTTACACTTCAGTCTTTCATTGAGCCAGCTAGGAGCAGTAGGATCTGACTACTGCTCACCTTGCTTATCTTCATCCTATTGATCTTTGGAGGAGTCCACATCCAAGTTCTACTCAATAGAAACTTATTTAAATTTATCTTCCTTTTCTTCCTCATCTTCTTTCCTTTCTTTTGGATTTCCATCCTTTTCTGTATTATGTTCCTCTTCCTTATGCACCAGTGAAGGGGTCTTCATAGGTATCTTTTCTTTCTCAGAAGACTTATCTCCTTCATCACCATCAGGTGATTCCTCATATATCACTAAGGGGGACTAGAAGATTCTTTATATCTCTGCCTCGACACTATGGAGTTTTCCCTCCTTGAATCCACCTACATCCTCATCTTGATGGCCACTATCCTTTGCATCTTTGGAATCATGTTTTTCATCATGGGACTCATGAAGAGAAGGGGCATCCTTATATTGCTCCACAATAGGGAAAGCCACAAAAACATTCTCTTTTGGTTCAATTTCCTTTGGAGAGGGAGTTCTTGATCTTTTTGGTATAGACTTGCATCCTCTCCCCAGAACTCTCCACATTCGCAACTTGAGGGCCTGCTCCTCTTTCTCCCTTGGAGGGTTCATCCTTCTTCTTTGAAGTTCTTGTTACTCTCCTTATTTTTGATATAGGGGCACTATCCTTTTCCTCTTCTTCATTAGGTTCATCTTCAACAATAGACTTATCTTTCTTGGAAACATTTTTCCTCTTTTTAGCTATGGGATTTCTCTTCTTTTCTACCTCTAATTTTTCTTGGGCACCTTTTATTTTGATCTTAATGGGAGAATCTACCTTACCCCTACCTTTAGGATCTTGTTCAGTCTCCTCAGAGGTGGAATGGGACTCCAAATCTCCCATCAAGTCATACATGTACTGAGTGTCTTTGTTGTCTAGCTCCCAAATCTTGTGTTTGATCCACAATCTAGTGTACTTGAGAACAAAAGCTATGATTTGTTCCAAATTTGTTTTCTCTTCTTCCAACCAATCAATCTCTCCTACTGGTTTGTCCTTGACAAATTTATAATCATGGTTCTGGATCACATCCCCATCATCATCAATTTGATCAGGGATGGCTTTGACATTGTACAAGCTAATCAAATTAACTAGTAGCCTAGAGAATTTCTTCCTTCTAACCTCAAACTCATCCCTATAATTAGCCCAATGGTCTTCTATATGATCCTTATGATTGAACTCTCTATTGGCCCTCTTTTGTGCCTCACTAGTTCTATCAAACCTATGCCTTTTGGAGTGGAAAGACAAGCCCAAGGCACTCATTTCATCCTAAGAAGAATGTGTTAAAGTGATGGAAGGACATGCTTCATTGCTTCCTACCCTAAGAGGGAAGTCATTACCAAACCCAGTCTTGTGTTTATCCTTCTTCACTATAGCATCAAAGTCACATATTTTCCTTGTGACCTCCAGGAGTATGATATGGTCAGTGGGATACCTGGGAAGTCTATAGGGAGCTCTTTGACACCCATCTATCTTGATGTAGGAGAAAGTGGGGAGCTATATGAACCAAGCTCCAAACTTCTTTATCAATTCCTTTTCATTATTTGAGATTCTGACATGTTCTGCACCTTGAAGGAGTTTGGTGGTGTAAATGGTGAATGAATCATTCACCCTCCTATAGCTTGAGCTAACCAAGTGAAATTGTGGGTAAACTTCATAGATCACATCTTTCCCAAAGAAACCTCTTGCACTTAGTCCTTTGTAGGGATGGAATCTTGCAAGTGCATAGACCAAGTTGGCGGTCATGGTGAAGCTCTTTGTTTGCAACACATTACACTCCTGCTCATGTAGCATTGCACTGATGATGCTTTCATAGTGATAATTATGGTTTTGTTCCATCCTCACTATAACATAGAACATCCAATTCTCAAAGATTCCTACACTTTTTAAGCCCACTACTCTACTAAGGAGTGTAATTGCATCATAATACTATGCCTTGAACTTTTCCCTGAATAGTTTCTTTGGTTGTTTAGAGATGTGGGGCTTAGGATTTTCCAACCAAGAATTCATGATCTATAGAGCATTGTGTGTATCATTTGCATAGTATTTTTTTGTTATGTCAAGATCAAAACCCATGACATGAGATCTATCTGGCATATCAAAAGTTTGTGCCACTGAAATAGGAGAGAAATTAGCCAACACTCTACCCTATGGACCAATCGTTGTCTATGTGCCTAGATTGTAGTGCCTAGCACATTCTAGTACCAACTCATAAAATTGCACAATGGGAAGAAATCCAGCCACATGAGCCAATCCAAAACTCACTAATCTTCCTACCAATAGAGGAGGGTCCTTCACTTCCATTCTAGCCTTGAATTCCTCATAATCCCATTTTCCTACATTTGTATCAGTGATCTCCGACTAGATAGAAGTCAACTTACTCTCAGGAACCTTGCTCTTTATGTCCAGTTTGATTCTTTCTACTTCTGAGATTGAAGATCCTTCAACACCTAGATCAATTTGTTTTCTCTTGGTCTCACTAGCAACTACCTTACTTGATTTAGCTTGCAATCGAAAAAAGACCATAATAAATCCTCTTTACAACATTAGAATCAAGGTCATCCTATCATAAACAACATGTTTATCATTCAACCTGCTCAAAATCATGATTAAAATCCCTTGAATCATCATAAGGAACAAGTTCTTAGAAATCTAGGATTTACAACCATCCAGGGAAATCAAGCCAGAGAGGAATTTAGAGGAATTTTGTGCCAAGCGTATTTTAAAGATCATAGAAAAAATACCATAAATTAATCATCCCAAATGAAGAAAAAAGCATGAACCATCTCTCTAATTATTTAAATCAACCATGAGATGCCAAAATATAAAACATTTAATCCATTTATCTCTGTAATTCTTCATGTTGTGAGATTCTTTGGGAAATCCATCAGGGAAGGAAATTTGTGAAGCTAGCTTGATTCTGAGTTTTTGCACATCTTTAGAAAAGTGAAGGGACAACAAAAAATAGGGAATTTTGAGGGTTAAGGAATTCCGTGAAGACCTCAAAATCCCAAAATTTATCATTTCTTCATGACTTCGCCCAAATTGATCAAACGATCACAAATTTGGGGATTTTGGGCTTAAATCTAGCTTATTTTGGATCTCTTACAGATCATCTTTGAACTCTAAACTCACTCAGAAGCAAGTCGATGAGGATTGGTGATGCATGCCCTAAACTCAAAACCCAATAGTTATGCCATGAACACATAGAATTGGCTTGGATTCAGCTTACTTGTTTTTCTAAGTTCAAAAATGGATCCCTCATGGCCCACACAAGTTATTTACTACCTAATGAAATGGAGACAAGCTCACAAACTCACTCGGGGTCATCAATCTAGCAAGCTCAAATAACCCTAAATCATACCAAGATAAGACAAGAACACACACAGGGTCGAGTTCAAGGGTGAAGTTGGCATTACGAAACTAAAAAAAAAAATTAACTAGGGGGGTGCACCCTCTTGACTTCAAGAAATAGTGAAAATGTCTTGCACAACCCTAGCTTAAAAATGTTCAATGCCAAACATGCAAAATCCAGACTCCTAGCATACTCAAGATGCCGAAGAATCATTCACATTCAATAATCAAAATCAAGGCAACGAATACATACCATTCATGAAGTGAATTCAATTATAACAATGACTGGTAGCAAGATTTGATGCCCTAACAAACAACAACAATGATGATGATGCCTAGGGAAATCACCACCAAATCCAAGAATTGGAAAATCCAATATCCAAATCACCAAGCACTCAATATCAAGCTCCTCAGATCATCACAAGACAAATGAAAACACCTCAATGGCACAAAGAGCCCTCAAAATTGACTAAATACATGCTGCATAAATCGTACAATCTAGCATTAAATCCCTTGACAAGACAACCCAAGATGCAACCTGAGAATTCAATGAAGTGTAGGAATTTTGGAAAAATATGGTCAACATGGAATTCCATGAAGGACTAGAATCTCTGGATCATAGTGTAAACTCCTCCTCATTGGGTTTTCAAGGAAACTGGGGAATTTTGCCAGTGGAGGAAATTCCCAAAATCAGAGGAAAACTCAAAAATATCTTGAAACTTAATATTTTCAATGAATAACTTAAGGGGATCATTTTTGAAAGCAATATAAACATAAAAGGACACCTAAAAGCAATCAAAGGATCCAAGCATCAAAGACCAGAAAGACTAGACCAAGAGAGGGTCCCTACTTTTAGTGAGGCGTGTGTACGAAAACTACACAATAGTAAGTCAAGATGAACAAGGCATTTTTATATATCAAAGAAAGTATGCTAATGATTTTTTCAAGAGATTTAAGATGGAAAATGTAAATCTAGCTCCTACACATGTTGCATTGGGTTAAAACATAGCAAGGATGACAAAAGTCCTAGTGTTGATGTAATCTTATTCAAAAGATTAGTTGGAAACCTCATGTATCTGATCGCCACAAGACCATATATCATGTATGGGGTTAGTCTCATTTCTAGATTTATGGAAAAACCAAAGGAATCACATTGGAAAGCTAGAAAAAGAGTTTTAATGTAAATAGTTGGAACAAAGATCTTTGGGATTTTTTATACATCTTCAGATGATTACAAAATGACTTGATATATGGATAGTGACTAGGGAGGTAGCATGGATGATAGAAAAATCACTTTGGGGTATATATTTAATCTAGGATCAGGTTCCATCTCTTGGGAATCAAAGAAACTACCAATTGTGAAACTCTCGTCAGCTAAAGTGAAATATGTTGCAACCACATCAACAACTTGTCAAGTTGTATGGATGAGAAGAGTACTTTCATATTTGAGGGATCCATAATAAAAAAACTACAAAAATTTATTGTGATAATAATTCAGAAATTTCTTTATCTAAAAATAATGTCTTTCATAAATGGAGCAAGCATATTGATACAAGATATCATTTTATATGAGAATTAGTGAACAATGGTGACACATATCTTTAGTTTTGTTGTTCCAACAAACAACTAGCAGACATCTTCACAAATCCACTTGCAAAGAATGTTTTTGAGCATCTCCAGGAAGGAATTGGAATTGTATACATACATATTAGTAAAGATTAAGGAGGATTGTTGGAATACGTGGTCTTCCAGCTAAACTTGCTTAATCTTCCCTACCATCGTAGCTCATCCTCTCCACCAACCACATTTATTTCCTTTTACTTCTTTCTTTTTTAAATTTTGGAAGCTTCATCCAATACTTGGAAATCAAGCTCTATTTTTATAAAATGAATTAGGGAAGATTCTCTATTATGGATGGATGTATAAATAGAAAGAGCACCGGCAATTCTCTATTTTCAACAAGCATTTAATAAAAAAAAAATTGTCTCAATATTTTTTCTTAAACTAGTTATGTGTTTTTTTTTCATAATATGTGGTTTTTTTTTTCAACCTCTCTACATTCCAACAATTCAAGGGTGAGGTACTATGTTGGATGGTGGCGCGAGATGCTTGTTTAATCCTTGTTTTTTTCAAAAATCATCTCTATGGATTAGAAGATGATGAAGACGATGGTGCTAGTATGTCCTTTAGAAATGATCCAAATCTGAGAATCCTAGGGTTACGTCAGAGGTCATAAAGGTTTTAATCAAGTTAGATAATAAAATACTACTCTTCGTCCTAGAAGATATTCTTGCTATGGAGATGTTGGATTCCCTTGATAATGCCAAAGATAAACTTGACAAGTTGTTGAGGAACTATTGGCCTTTTGATTTTTGTGCAGAGGGTGAATCATGAAAATGGGGCCATATCCTAGATATATATCACTACTTTTGTCTTCAAATTGTGGCACACAAAAATGAAAAGGAGAATGAAGATGAAGTGAAAATCAACGTTTATTGCTCATGTTTTATAGGTTCATATGATGGTTAGTTCTCATGTTTTTTATGTTTTAAGGAGCTACAGGGTATGTGCAGGATCATGATGGGCCAAATAGTGGAGATATGATGGGTATGTGTAGGGTATGTGGCTGACAACTTTTTTTTTACCCAAAATTGATGAAATGAAAAGGGTTTTTAAAGGAGATTCTCAACTTTCCACCAATATTTATTATTTTTTACTTTGAATTTAATAAATAATTATTATTCATTTTCTATTTGAATTATGACTAAAGTCCTAATTGATAGGTTGATTGAAAAACATCTATAGCTTTCAAAAGGTATCACATTTTTTGAATCTGAAACATGCGTCACATTCTATGCTTCACATACTATAAGATTAAAAAAAAAAATTGAATTTCATGAAGTTTTTACTAAGTTAAGATGGTCAGACATAGAGTTTTTTATATTTTTTAAAAGTTGTAATAAAAAAAATCATAATTAATTATTTACTTGGAATAAAATTACAAAAAAATATGCATCATATCGGGACATGAGTCCTCTACTTATATCTAAAATCTTATAAGAAAATATTATCATTTTATTGTGGTTAGGGTGGTTAGACAAACACCTACTTATTTTTTCCCTAAAATTTAAGTACTATTGCATTGAAATTTTAAATTTTCACCAAATAGATTTATTTTTTTAAAATAAACCTAGTAGTTTAGAAACTACATTCAATTTGCTACAGATTCTATTCTTACATTATTTTGAAATATTATAGATAACTTATTCAAATTTTTATGTCAAGTTTCCTAACTCTGATTTTTCTGAAGTTTTTGACACTTAAGGGTCTATTTTTTCCATGATGATCCTGCATATACCCTACAAAGCTCAAATTCTCTTTCATCTATAGTTGGAGGAAGCTATGAGAATGTTAAAGGTTTCGTTCATAATTCAATTGAAGAATGGAGGAGTGAAGTTCTAGGTCAATGCTAGAAAAGTGGACGACATTAAATATGATGGGAAACTCTCACTTTGTTGCTACTAAAATTGAATGTGGACTTAGAAGTATATATAATAAATTTGATTTCCCTGGGGATTTGTCCTCCAAACTACAAGCAGAAGAGAATGAATGCATATGCGAAGTTCATGTATGATTTGTTCCAAATAGACAAGGGAGTATATGTGATGAGAATGAAAGGAATCATTATCAATAAAATTTGGTACAATAAATGGGTCATCTGATTATTGAACATCTCCAAATTCATAATTTTCCAGTTACTAGAGTGCAAATCCATTCAACAAACACAAAAATAACTAATCCTTTGGTATAAGACAAAGTGATCTAATGAATTCTAGAAAGCTAATGATTTGAAACCATGGATAGTCCTCGTAGGCTTTGGATCAACCACTATCCTCCTCCTTATTGTGATCCGACTAGTTTGCTTGTTTAAACATTGTGGAGCATGATCAACAAAAAGTATTTTTTGCATTCTCTTTTATATCATATTTCCTATTGTTTTCTTTCATGTAATTCATAATAAACTTTATAGGTTAGTGAAGGCTCTGAGATGGTAATATGGAAACCACCTATAGTGTTTGAGGTTGATGTGTTGCAGACATTCAGGTCGAGATAAAAACCTAATTCTAGAAATGTAGAAATACCTATTTTTTCTATATGAAACACATGTATACATGCAATTTAATATTTTTAGAGCAATTGAATATGTTTCAATGATAATTTTGAAAAATAAAATATCATAATTGATAGATATTTCCAATAAATAAAACAAATAAATGCTTCTTGATCTTTTGAAATGAAAATACTATGCAATTTTGTCACTTTTTGAATGCTTTTTTGCTAAAAATGTATGCATAAATTATGGAATACTTTTTCTATTAACTTTTTCAATGAAGATAGCTCAAATCTAAGCCCTAATCAAAGAAAATTAAACATAAAAAATTATGCAAATTATTTCAATTTTATTTATTTATTTATTTTATGATGAACAACTAATGAAAATAAACAGTTTTTGAGAATAAACACAACTTAATATTAGATCTTCAAATCGCCTAGGTTTTAAATTGAACTTTTATATTTTATGCAATGAAAACATAGAAAATTTACAAGTGTAGAATATGTCAGGTTCACCAAAATATTGAGTAGGAAAGTCATCTAAGATCCAATTAAAATAACTAAGATTATCTCTTTTTCACTTGACCCAACATTTAAACATAAATGAATTAGGTTTTTCATGATTGACTTACTATCACAATTGAGAGAAAATTCCCTAGTGTTTTATGTTTTTCATGTGTGTTGGGTTTTCACTAATTTTTGAAATGTAATGGTATAATTATGAAAACTATGTAAATTCAACACTCGCTTATGAATTATTATAAACCTGAAACATATAGAGAAATTTTAGCTCTAGAAATGTAGAATGAAAATACATATGCACATAGGATTTGAATTTGAGAAGGATGTAGGTGCTCTAGGGCTCAAGACTGGGGACCTAGATCTGGAAACAGATTTAACAAGCTTGAGGACCCCAGTCTGTAGCTTTTTTCTTCCAAATTTGACTATCCAAACTTTGTCTGCTAATGAGATAATGCAGATTCTATGAATTAACAACTAGGGTTTTATTTCAATGATGGAAAAAGTCTTCAATCTTCTTCCAATTCACTTTAGATATGAAACTTTCACACATGAAAAGAGAGGAATGGATTTTCCATATAGGGGCTTGTGTTATTCAAACCTTGTGTTGGTATTTATACCTCCATAATGGCAAAAACTGATGATTAAAGATAACTTTTCATTTTGAGGGATAGAGGTTAAATGATAAAAAAGTAATGAATTGGAAACTTTTTGTAGCTCACCACTTATATTTGATCTCCTGGATGAGCAGAAGTCACACTCATCAACTTCAAGGATTAATTGTTTCTTTATTTGGATTGATTTGATCACCTACAAGTTTTACTACACATAAAAAAATGCATAAAAAATGAATATAAACCCACATAAATCTTGACATGATGCTTGAATGTTGAAATTTTTCAATAATCTTATTAATTCTACTCTTGAATTCTCTTGATTGATTTTAGGATCTTCAATTTTATCAATAATTCCCATTAGTCTTTCTTAGGATTTAAAATGATAAAATGGTTATTCCTTTATATGCAATTATTCTAATTTCATGAAAATTAAATCTTGATGGTTGATAATTAAACTTTGAATTTAAAATAATAAATTACCAACATTGACATATTTGAATTTGGGGCCTACTTAAGAGGTCTAAGGCACATGGTGCCCTAGACTAGATCCCTTCTTTATTGGAATAAAAGGTGTTGGGTGTAAAATACAAAATCCATAGTTTTATTTCTCATGTTTGATTTTCTAATAATTTTTTTCAAATGGATTATTACATGCATAATTGGGAAATTAGGGGCATTATTAGGTCCAAACATATAGGGGGAGAAAAACATAATATGAAATGGTTAAGGGTGAAAATTTATGATGTTACACATTGAATGTGGTATTAGAGCATGATCTTGGCATATGAAAGGTAAGAAATAAGTTAGTTTTTCTAATTTTGGAGATCAACTTTTGTAATGTGCATATCTCTCCCAAGTTAGTTTATTTTTCTAATTTTTAGAGGGTTGATAGATAACATATTAAAGCTAATGTTATCCAAAATTGAGCTTATTTGTAGAAAATTTTAATTAATTATCAATAAATTAAAACTTCGAGAAAATTTCTCACAAGGATTTAAACAAAAAATTCCTTGGAGATTTTCTCAAAGTGATTTCTCAGTAGGGGTATGTTATAGTGAATTTTTTAGCATATATTGATTTATTTTTATTAAGTTACTTTCCAAGCTATCTGAGAGACAATATTAAAATTGCATGGACTAGAGGCCAAGGAAATAATTCCCTCATATTGGAAAAATCTCCTTAAAAAGATGATATCACTTCATAGCTAGGATTAGATTAAACTTTAGATCTAATTGTGCCTTCATTATATAAAAACTTACAAAATTTAAAAGAAGGTATATAGCACATGCAATATCAATATAAAAAAAACAATGACTAATATGAAAGGATAAGTTATTTGTATGAAAAATGAAATAGAAAACATATGGGAGATAATATAATAACTTTTAGAATCTATCCAATGATATCTCTCTAACAGGGCTGGTTAAAAGGGATGGACGGGGAAAAAGTGGCCAAAATTTCAAAAATCATTTGATAGGCTATAACACAAGTGTGTTATAATGTGCTTGTGTTATGGCTTGGTGTGACTGAGCCAAAGGATCGGTCACATCAATTCTATAATGCACTTGTGTTATAGCGCGAGTGCATTATAAGGTGCTTGCACTGTAACATGAGCACATTATAGTTTATTAAAACAAAAAAAAAAGAAAATGAATTCATTTTATATTCTGACTGTGTTTTATGCTGCCCACAGCCAAAAATCCTTCTTTTGCATGCTTATGTTCTAGAAGGAGGTTATTTTTCATTTTCTTCATCAATTTGTAGCAATTCCGTTGTTAGGACACTGTCGTGTTGATGAGGAGGTCAAACAAGTAACCATTGTTTGTTTTTTGTTGTGAATTTGTTGTTAAATTAGTAGTTTTAGGTTGTTTTTTATATTCATTTGCTTAATATGTAAGAAATGTTAATGATCCTAAAAACCCTCCTTAAAATCTTGAACAACCATAGCTAGAAGCACCCAAACAAAATCCTCAACAACCATAGAAACAATCTTCTCCACCAATTCCTCAACATCTTCCTGACACTCAATAAAATTTAATGGGGTAACTAAAAATAATAAAAAATAGATTGAGTTAATCACGAGGTTGAACAATCTAGTAAGTTCAACCATGGAAAGAAGAACACTTCCAAGTTCACTTTAAGAAATGTTAAAACATGTAGATGCAATCAACAAAAAAATAAGTGGTTGGGTAGATAGGAGTCAGCCAGCTAGGAATTTTTATACTGATAAATTATCATATAAATAAGTAAAAAATTACAAAATTACAAAATATGATTTGTGCTCATTATTCACTAACCCATGCATAAATCAAAATATTCAACTTAATCCCAAGAGGTTTCTAATCCATTGGTGCCACCACCAAGGGATTAGGAACTATTTTTGGGATAGCTGGTACATGGTTTTTGACTATCCCCCATACAATAATTGTCAAGTCCCCCTATATATCTTGAGGAAACTCTACTATAAGTTCATCTTGAACAAAATCCCAAATTAATTTGATATGAGGGAATTTTCTTGGAGAGGTGGGGGTTTAGCATAGGATAGACCTGGTGCACAACTTAATCCTTAGTGACAAGTGAGATGAGCTCTCACTAGGCCAACTCGTGATCATTTTGTTATCCCTTCCATCACAAAGGAGAGTGTTGAGGCAGACACTTTGCAGTCTATCAACCCTTTGACCTAGAGTATCATCTAACATGCCAATCCTGTAGTACAGTTCCATCTAGGGGAGTCTTTGAGTGGTAGGCTTCCACCCCATTCTTGTCTAGTTTGCAGGTTGACTTGTACATATGACCCCACAAAAACTCAGGAGGCTAGTGTGCAGGATACATCTGCATCTACGAAGATGGTGAGGGAAACTAGCATTTTGAATGATGCTTTTGGCATCAATACTCAAGTAAATGTTAGCATGCTCATTGAATTTATTTTATTAAATTTCATTTTTGAAATTAAATATTAACTAATTTAGTTTTATGATAGTAATAAAACTCCAAGGTCACAGTGTTGATACTAGATGTACTATCCTTCCACCTATTTATTGCTCCATTGCATCTACTATTGAGGTATGTATGTAGTAAACAATTATAAATTTATTACATGTGAATAGCATTGTTATATGAATGATGTTCTAATATCTAATTTTAGATGTTGAATAGGCTAATATTGGAGGTTTTGTGGGAACACTACGAAGATGGTGAGGGAAACTAGCATTTTGAATGATGCTTTTGGCATCAATACTCAAGTAAATGTTAGCATGCTCATTGAATTTATTTTATTAAATTTCATTTTTGAAATTAAATATTAACTAATTTAGTTTTATGATAGTAATAAAACTCCAAGGTCACAGTGTTGATACTAGATGTACTATCCTTCCACCTATTTATTGCTCCATTGCATCTACTATTGAGGTATGTATGTAGTAAACAATTATAAATTTATTACATGTGAATAGCATTGTTATATGAATGATGTTCTAATATCTAATTTTAGATGTTGAATAGGCTAATATTGGAGGTTTTGTGGGAACACCTCCCAGTGCTAGTGGAGTTAGATAAACCTTCACACAAGTAATAGAATAAAGAGTTTAGGGTATGTATAGGATCATCATGGAAAACATGAGCCCTTAAGCGGAAAAAAAATTAGAAAAATCATAGGCAACTTGACTTAAAAATTTTAATAAGTTATCTATAAATTATTTCAAAAATATGTAAGAATAGAATCTATAGAAAATTGAATGTAGTTTCTAACTACTAGGTTTATTTTAAAAAAAAATCTATTTGGTGAAAATTTGAAATTTCAATGCAGTAGTACTTAAATTACAGGGAAAAAATAAGCAGGTGTCTATTTGACCACCCTAACCACAATAAAATGACAATAATTTTTTATAATATTTTAGATATACATATAGGACTCATGTCCCGATGTAATGCATATTTTTTGGTATTTTTTTTCCAAGTAAATAATTAAATATGAATTTTTTATTACAACTTTTAAAAAATATAAAAACTCATATGTCTGACCACCTTAACCTGGTCAAAACTTCATGAAATTCATTTTTTTTAAATCCTATAGTATGCAAAGCATAGAATGTGATGCATGTTTTGGATTAAAAAAATGTGATACCATTTGAAAGCTATAGATTTTCAATCAGCCTATCAATCAAGACTTTCGTTGTAATTCAAATAGAAAATGAATAATAATTATTGATTGAATTCAAAGTAAAGCATAATTTATATTGGTGGAAAGCTGAGGATCTCCTTTAAAAACCCTTTTCATTTCATCAATTTTGGGTAAAAAAAAGTCGTCAGCCACGTACCCTACACATACCCATTATATCGCCACTTTTTGGCCCATCATGATCTTGCACATACCCTTTAACTAATGAATTGTACTTAATAGATTTTTGTAGTTTATATTGATATCATTGATTACATTGGATTTCACATCTTTCAAACTCAAATCAATACTTCACATTGGCTAACTAATAACCACATGTTGATAGATGACAAAATTTCAACTACAATATAGTTGTTTGGAAAGTCAACATTAGCAGTGATGCAATTACTTCACACATCATAAGTAATAACTAGGGGAAACTATTGATTCATCTGCTTGTCATGTCATTCCATGAGACCACTTTTTACTAAGACATTTTTTCAAACAATTTAGTACCTTCTCTATGCTATGGATGCTTGGAAGAAATATATGAAAGAATAATAGTAAACAATGGCATAGACAAGGCAATGAGTTTTTTTAAAAAAATTCCTCAAAGAAATGTAGTCTCATGGTGATATCCATCACCATGAAACCCAATTTCTTTGAGCCCTTTTTTCAAATAGATCACTACCTTTTCTATGCTACCACATTTTCCATACATGTCTATCAAAGCATTTTATCAAACACTTCACTTCCTTACTACTATGGATAAAATCTTAAAAAAGGTGTTTTCCAACAAACTATGGATTCTTGGAAAAAAATCTATCAAAGCATAATAGTAAGAAATAGCATAGACAAGGTAGTGAGTAGTTTGAAAAAATTCCTTGAAGAAATATGGTCTCATGGTGACAGAATACCATTCCATCACCATGAGACCACATTTCTTTGAGGCATTTTTTCATACATCTCACTGCCTTTTCTATGCTACCACATTTTCCATACATGTCTACCAAAGCATTTTATCAGTCTACTCACTTCATTTTTGCTATTGCTAAAATCCTAAAATAGGTGCTTTCCAACAAACAATGGATGCTTGGAAAAAAATTATCAAAGCATAATAGTAACCAATAGCATAGATAATGCAATGAGTAGTTTTAGAAAATTCCTTAAATAAATGTGGTCCCATGGTGATAGAATGGCATTCCATCACCATGATACCACATTTTTTCAAGGAATTTTTTCAAATAGCTCACCACCTTTTCTATGCTACCACATTTTACATACATTTCTAGCAAATCATTTTATCAATCTACTTACTTCCTTGCTTCTATGGCGAAAAGCCTAAAATAGGTTCTTTCCAACAAACTATGGATGCTTGTAAAAAATCTATCAAAGAATAATAGTAAGCAATAGCATATACAAGGAAATGAGTAGTTTTAAAAAATGCCTTGAAGAAATGTCGTAGTTTTAAAAAATGCCTTGAAGAAATGTCGTCTCATGGTGATGGAATTCCATTCCATCACAATGAGACCACATTTCCTTGAGGAATTTTTTCAAATAGCTCACTACCTTTTCTATGCTACTACATTTTCCAGACACATCTACCAAAGAATTTAATCAATCTACTCACTTCCTTGCGGCTATGGCTAAAAGCCTAAATTAGGTGCTTTCCAACAAACTATGGATGCATGAAAAAAATATATCAAAGCATAATAGTAAGCAACAACATAGACAAGGAAGTGAGTAGTTTGAAAAAAATCCTTGAAGAAATGTGGTCTCATGGTGATGAAATTTCATTCCATCACCATAAGACCACATTTCTTTGAGGTATTTTTTCAAATAGCTCACTGCCTTTTCTATGCTACCACATTTTCCATACATGTCTACCAAAGAATTTTATCAAACTACTTGAACTTCCTTGCCACTATGGCTAAAATCCTAAAAAAGGTGCTTTCTAACAAACTATGGATGCTTGGTAAAAATCTGTCAAAGCATAATAGTAAGCAATATCATAGACAAGGCAGTGAGTATTTTGAAAAAATTGCCTTGAAGAAATGCAATCTCATTCTAATGGAATTCCATTCGATCACCATGAGACCACATTTCCTTGAGGTATTTTTTTGAATATCTCAATGCTTTTTCTATGCTACCACATTTTCCATACATGTCTACCAAAGAATTTTATCAAACTACTCACTTCCTTGCTACTATGACAAATCCTAAAATAGGTGCTTTCCAACAAACTATGGATGCTTGGAAAAAATATATCAAAGCATAATAGTAAGCAATATCATAGTCAAGGAAATGAGTTGTTTGAAAAAATTCCTTGAAAAAATTTGGTCTCATGGTGATGGAATACCATTCCATCACCATGAGACCACATTTCTTTTAGGCATTTTTTCAAACAACTCACTTCCTAAAGAATAGAAACCAAGCCTTTTGCCAAAATTCCCCTCCAAATTATTTTCAAGGTCGTCATCCTCATCCTCAATTTACCAATCCATGGAACCTTCTACCTTTTATTCCAATTGTTCATATCCCCACCACTCCCTCTTCATGTCATGATCTCACTCCATATCATAGCCAAGACCACACTATACCATCCACCCCATCTCAGCATAATACCATAGAGAAGGTAATGATCTATTTGTAAACATGCCTCAAAGAAATTTGGTCTCATGGTGATGGAATGCCATGACACATTGTTTTGTGACAGAATTCCATCATCATGAGACCACATTTCTTTGAGGCATTTTTTCAAACATTTTACTGCCTTCTCTATGCTACCACAATTTTTGTACATGTCTACCAAAGCATTTTATTAAATGGTTCAGCATCTTGCTACTATGGATAAAATCTAAAAATAGGTGCTTTCAAAAAAGCTATGGATATGAAAAATAGTAAGCATGATACTTAGAAATATATAGTTCAATAAGTACTCAAAATTTTGTTCATTATCTCATACATTATAAGCCATGATCAGCATCAATATTGTAGTTTCCATGATTGAATAATTTGTTATTTTATTTTTAGACGTTTAAAGTAGATTCCCTAATCCCTCAACCCTATACCCTCAACCCTCAAATCCATAAACACTCAACCTTAAACCCTAAACTTGTAAGGAAAGATTAGGTGCAAAACAGACTCTCTTAACATCAAAACTTGGGGAAGAATGCAGATATGACTTTAAATTTTGCAATTACAGTTCAATAAGATACACATGAAAAGAATAACATAATAGAGAAATGGACACATGCACAATTGGACACCATATTTACGCGGGAAAACCCTTACGAGAGAAAAACCAACCACACCAAGAAAAGCCTCTTTGTATTACAATAAGGAAAATTACATACAGAGATCAAACTTAACTTTCTGATGTCAATTTATAGCAGCAACACTCACTGATCAATCTTGTATAGAACATTAATCTCACAATGCTCTCAGACACATGCAATGAACCCACTCAGATCAATCCATGTTCAATCGAGCAACATTTTTTTATCTCCATTGATCATCGTCATCCGTTATAGAGAATAATCCATTCTATCATAGTTTGTTGATCTTCCACATAGGAATGGTTGCAATAGTTCAACTACCAACGGTTCTCCTTTTGCTTCACTCATTGGTTCAAAATAGACCATGTCAGATAGATGTTCGGTCAAAACATTCAAACAGAATTGCATGTCGGTGAGACACTAGATCCTGTCTGCCTGATGCCAAAATACCCAATCACATAGCTATTGGCAAGACTAAGGGTATCGGCAACACCCTAACAAGTCAAATCAATAACAAATCAAGTCTCCCCGATATCACAATAAAACCAAATGTCCTTCGGCAAGACATCTCACTGATGTCCATTACAGAACTATCGGCAAGATCATCATTGACGCTAATACTTCACACTGATGTCCATCGCATGTAGCTCTATCGGTAAGACCATCATTGTCGCTAAGACTTCACATCGATATCCATCTCATGCAGATCTATTGGCAAGAGTTTCACTATTGCTAAGAGTTTACAGTGAACAAAAATCCACTGGCAAGATATCCTCTATCGGCAAGACTTCTCACCAAAGTTGTATACCCATCAGCAAGACCTCCACTATCGCTTAGACTCTTATCGAGCCTTCATGTCACCCTAATGACATTCATGTGTAAAACCATCAATGATACATACTCTATCAGAATGAGTCACATTGAAGGTTCATGTCTCTCCCCGATGCCACTCGTCGCCAAGAGTCTCCCTGATAATCACCAGGAATCAACCCAATGGCAAGAGGTCTACCCTAATGGAAAGAGTTAAACTTTCATAGCAATAGCCATGTCTTGCCGATGACTCCCGTCAGCAAGACAGAACCAAAGTCTCAGTGACTTTGATTTTTGAAAACAACTACTAGTCGGTAAGACATTCTGAGGGTCACCGATTCTTCTCTTTCAGGAGTTTCATGTTAGTAAGCTTGAGGCACATTTTCCAACAATCTCCCACTTGATGAAGATCTTACTGACACCTCTAGAGAACAACAAAACTACTGAAATTCATGGGAACTAAGGCCCATCGAACTGGCACACCACCTGTACTTGTCTGTGCTCACTGGTTTCATCAATGCATCTGCAACATTTTCCAGAGTATCCACTTTTTCTAAAGACACCTTTCCATCCTCCACCATATATCATACAAAATGATACTGCACATCAATATGTTTTTTCCTAGGATGGAAAGTAGGATTTTTTTCCAAACAAATAGCACTCTGATTGTCACAGTAAATTGTAATTTTCGCTGCACCAAACCCAATGTTTAAAACAAACATTTTAACCAGATTGCTTCTTTACAGGCATGTGTTGCTGCCATGTATTCTGCCTCTATAGTGGACATCAATATGTTTTTTCCTAGCATGGAAAGTAGGATTTTTTGCTAAACAAATAGCACTCTGATTGGCACAGTAAATTGTAATTTTCCCTACACCACACCCAATGTTTGAAAACAAACATTTTAACCAAATTGCCTCTTTATAGGCATGTGTTCCTACCATGCATTCTACCTCTGTAGTGGACAAAGTGACTACAGCCTGCCACTTACTCATCTAACTAACTTCATCACCATTCATCATGAAAATATATCCACTGGTGAATCTTCTAGTGTCAATGTCCCCTGCCTAATAAGAATCCACATAGCCTTGAATGTTGAGAGTCCTCTGTGATTCAACCAAATTCCCATCGTAACACAAAGCATATTCTAAACTGCCCTTTAGATATCTAAAAACTCTTTTCACAGCATCCCAATGTGTCCTAGGATTTTCCATAAAATTACTAAGTACTCCCACTGCTTGGGAAATGTCTGGCCTTGTACAGACCATTGCATACATTAAACTTCCAACTGCACTAGCATAAGGCACTCTAGTCATGTCCTCCATCTCAGTAGGAGATTTTGGACAGTCTTCAATAGATAGATTTGTTCCCTATAAAACTGGAACAACTAGTTTCTTGCATTTAGTCATACAAAATCTCTCCAAAAAAGTATTAATATACTTACTCTAACTAAGCCAAAGTTTTCTACTCTCCCTGTCCCTGGTTATTGCCATTCCCAGGATATACCTAGCTGCACCAAGATCTTTCATTTCGAACTTTGCAGACAACTGAGATTTTAGATCAGAAATCATTAACTTACTATTGCCTATGAACAACATATCATCAACATAGAGAGCAATAATAAGAACATGATCATTTTCAGCTTTGAAGTACACACAGTGATAAAATTTTGATCTTACAAATCCCAATGACAAAACAAATGTGTCAAACTTCTGGTACCACATTCTAGGATATTTTTTTAATCCATACAAATATTTTTTCAACTTGCAAACCATATTTTCTTTACCTTTTTCCACAAAGTGCTTAGGCTGGGACATGTAAATTTCTTCTTCAAGGTCACCATGAAGAAATGTTGTCTTCGCATCCATCTGTTCAATCTCTAATTCATACGCTGTTGCAAGTGACAAAAGAAATCTAATAGATGTTAGCTTAGCTACAAGAGAAAAAAATTCTCCATAATCAATTCCCTCTACCTGGGAATATCCCTTCGCAACCAACCTCGCCTTATAATTTTCCACACCGCCATCTAGACCTATTTTCCTTTTAAATACCCATTTTTAGCCAACAAATTTTTTGCCTTTAGGCAATGGCACCAAACTCCAAGTATCATTCTTTTCTAATGATGCCATTTCTTCATTCATGGCTTGCAACCAAGAGTTTGAATTAGACATTCTAAATGCCTCTTTCATAGTCTTAGGCTCATCAGTGCTAGAAATTAAAGCATAGGCACAAGTAGAATCTAACAAAGAAAACCCATACCTATTATGTTGCTTTCTTTGACGTGTTGACCTTCTCACAGGCTGAGGCCGAGGTTGATCTTCTTCTTCCAAACTCTCAGAACTACTTGAGCTCTCCTCAGTTTTAGGTACATTTTGAATTTTGAATTCCTCTTTATCTGGTGTCACAAGAATTTCCACTACATCCTTTTTATTTTCTGATTTTGTCTCTAACTACAAATCCAAAGTAGAAGGCTTCAACTCATGAAAAATAACACTTCTGCTATATAGAATCTTCTCTATATCAGGATTCCAAAGCTTGTATCCTTTTATGCCATCACTATAACCAATAAAAATACATTTAACAACGTTGTTTTCAAATTTAGACCTTTCTTCATTTGGCGCATATGCATATGCCTCACAGTCAAAGACACGAATGTGTCTCAGAGAGGGCTTCTTTCTAGACCATGCTTCCAAGGGTGTTTTCTCAACAAGATTGGAATTTGGAGAATGGTTTATTAAATAACATGTTGTTGGAACTGCCTCAACCCAAAACTTCTCCTCCAAGCCAACACTGCTTAGCATACTTCCTGCTCTTTCCATCACTATCCTCTTGAACCTTTCAACAACTACATTTTTTTGTGGAGTGTAGGGTGTAGTTTTATGTCTTTTAATCCCATGATCATTACAATAACTTTTGAACTTATCAAAACAAAACTCACCGCCATTGTCAATCCTTAAACATTTTATTTTTCTTCTAGTCTAATTTTCCACAAGGTTTTTAAATTCCTTAAAATGACTGAACACTTCTGATTTACTTTTCAAAAAATAAACAAATGCTCTTCTTGAATATTCATCAATGAAAAAAACATAATATCTTGATTTAGACAAAGAAGGAACATTTACTGGACCAAAAACATCATAATGTATATAATCAAGTAAACCAAAAGATTTGTGAGGACTGGAGTAGAATGAAACATGGTGTTGTTTACCATATATACAATGTTCACAAAACTCGAATTTGAGGTTACAATCATCAAGCCCTTCAACCAAGTTTTTATTTTTCAAGGTTTTTAAACCTTTTTCTGCAATGTGGCCAAGCCTATGATGCCAGAGCATAGTCTTTTCTGCTGAAAGTTTAACTTCCATAGATTTTTCACTATCAGGAACATTTTTCTCCTTTTCTCCATGAGTAGCCTTCTGTGACTTTACAGAGACACTATTGCATTGCACAACAAGTACATCCAACTTATACAAAGTACCAATACGAGTACCCCTTGCTAGCACCATTGATCCTCTAGTCATTTTGCAGCCATTTCTAGAGAATGCAACTTGCACTCCAACATCGTTCAACTTACTAATAGAAAGTAAATTTTGAGCCAGACTTGGTATATGCATTACATCATTAATTCCCTTCACTCTTCCATCAGGGAATTGAATTCTTACTCTTCCATGACCAACTATTTCTAGATATGAATTACTTGCCAAATACACCCTTCCACCATCGTATTTTTCATACTTAGTGAACTAGTCTCTATGAGATGTCATGTGGAAAGATGCTCCATAATCAATTAGCTAGACATCATTTGATGCCTATGTAGCCATGGCTGCAATGAAAGTGTCTACATCATTCTAAGAAGAATCATTGTTAGAAGAATACAAGTCTTCTTCTTTTTCTCCTCTTTGCAATCCATTCAGACATGACTAGGTTGCTCACAATTCCAGCACTTTACCTTGGACTTCTTACTAGGAAATTTTGATGCCCCCTCTGATTTGGATTTGGACTTCTTATCCTTCTTCTTGCCTTTTTCTTTTGATTTTCCTCTAATAGTAAGAGCCTCCTTCACCATCTTAGAAGATTTTCTTCTCATCTCTTCTAATAACAAAGAAGCAACAATATCTTCCATCTTAAAAGAGGAAGTATTACTCCCAATAGCCATCACCAAGTGATCCCAAGAATCTGGTAGAGAACATAATAGAAGCATACAATGATCTTCTTCATCAATCTTCAAACCCACATATGCTAACTAAGAAATCACCATGTTGAAAGCATTCAAACAATCAACAATAGATGCTCCTTCTTGCATTTTCAAAAAGTACAACTTCTTCCTCAAGAACAACTTATTCACCAAGGACTTGCCCTAATAAATAGCTCCCAATCTTTTCCATAAAGAGGATGTTGTTTTTTCTTCATGAATATTTAGAATAATAGAGTCTGCTAAACAGAGCCTTATCATCCCCTTTTATTTTCGATTTGCAAGGTCCCAATCCTCTTGCTTCATGCCTATAGGCTTCATTCCAGGCACAGAAAGCCAAAGATCACAATCGACCAACATATCTTCCATTTTAACTTTCCACAACTAAAAATTACTACCATTGAATTTCTCAATTTATATCTTTCCTGACGTGCTTGCCATCTTAATTTGTAATTTGAATTACCAAACTTCTACAAGACTCCCACTAAATAGAATTGACTCAAAAAACCCAACATACCCACAAGGATAACACAACTGGCCAAGCTTTGATACCACTTGTAAGGAAAGCTTCGGTATGGAACAAACTCTCCTAACATCAAAACTCAGGGAACAATGCAGATATGACTTTAAATTTTGCAATTACAGTTCAATAAGATACACATGAAAAGAATAATAGAATAGAGAAATGGACACATGCACAATTGGACACCAGATTTACATGGGAAAACCCTTATGGGAGAAAAACCCACCACACCAAGAAAATCCTCTTTGTATTATATTAAGGAAAATTACATATAGAGATCAGACTTAACTTTTTGATGTCAATTTACAGCAGCAACATTCATTGATCAATCTTGTACAAAACATTAATCTCACAATGCTCTCAGACACATGCAATGAACCCACTCAGATCAATCCATGTTCAATCGAGCAACACTTTTTTTATCTCCATTGATCATCATCATCCGTTACAGAGAATAATCCATTCTCTCACATTCTATTGATCTTGCACATAGGAACAGTTGCAACAGTTCAACTACCAATGATTCTCCTTCTGCTTTGCTCATTGGGTCAAAATAGACCACGTCAAATAGACGTTCGGTCAAAAAATTCAAATAGAATCTCATGTCGGTGAGACACTAGGTCATGTCTGACTAATGCCAAAATACCTAATCACATAGCAATCGAAAAGACCAAAGGTATCAGCAAGACCAAAGGTATCAGCAACACCCTAAGAAGTTAGACCGATAATAAATCAAGTCTCCCCGATATGACAAGAAACCAACTGTCCATCAGAAAGACTAGAACCATCGGTAAGAAATCTCACCAATGTCCATTGCAGAACTTCTTGAAGACCATCATTGTCACTAAGACTTCACATTGATTTCCATCGCGTGTAGCTATATCAGCAAGACCATCACTATCACTAAGACTTCACATCGATATCCATCTCGTGCAGATCCATTGGCAAGAGTTTAGCTATCGCTAAGAGTTCATAGTGAATAGAAATCCATCGGTGAGATATCCTCTATCGGTAAGAGTTCACTATTGATCACAAAACAGTTAGCAAGAGGAAAGCCATCAGCAAGAGTTCTCACCAAAGTTGTATACCCTTCGGAAAGACCTCCACTGTCGCTTAGACTCTTATTGAACCTTCATGTCACCCCAATGACATTCATGTGCAAAACCATTGGTGAGACATACTCTATTGAAATGAGTCACTCTAAAGGTTCACGTCTCTCCCTAATGCCACTCATCTTCGAGATTCTCCCCGATAATCACTAGGAATCAACCCATCGGCAAGAGGTCTGCTCGGATAGAAAGAGTTAGAACTTTCATAGCGATAGCCATGTCTTGTAGATGACTCCCGTCGACAAGACAAAACCAAAGTCTCAGTGACTTTGATCTTTTGAACACAGTTGTTGGTCGGTAAGACATTCTGATAGTCTCATTGATTTTTCTCTTTTAGGAGTTTCATGTCACTAAGATTGAGGTACATTTTCCAACAAAACCCTCAACCCTCAGCCCTTAAACCCTCAACCCTCAACCCTCAACCCAATACCCTCTACCCTTAACCCTAATCCATCAACCCTTAAACCCAATTAAACTCTCTACCCTAATCCCTCAACCCTCCACCCTTAATCTCACAACCCTCAAACCCTCAACCCTCAACCCTTAAACCCTAAACCCTCAACCCTGTGTGAACCAAGACCCTAGTACTTCCAAAACACAAAGAACACACACATTAGAATATTTAAATGCAAGTTAAAATATAAGTTCCCCATGAAAGCCATTCACAAAACTTAAATTAGGAAATGAGATGAAGAACACAATAAGAAATAAATAAAAAGAGATTGAATCCTAATTAAACAAGAAAACTCTTGATCCCATGGGGGAATTGGTTCCAATTTGATGTGAAAATTGGCCCTTTCCCAACTCCAATGATGCAATGTTGATTGGTGATGAAGAGTGATCCACTTTGTTGATGATTGAAGTATGCTCCAAGATGAAAATCTGCATAACCTAGCTAATATTGGATAGAAATGGATGAGAATTGCTATGGATTTGACTATAATAACTTTCCTCAAATTATGCATGATGAAATGAGGAAAGAGACCTCTTATTTATAGAGTGATAGGATGAAGAAATTCCCAAAATGGAGCAATGTGGGACTAACATTCAACCAATGGCAAGGTACCACTTGTCAAGAGATGGATGGATGAAGGATGTGCACATTTTGATGAATGTGCCCATAAATTCAATTAAGTGATATTTGAAATTAGTGAAATGACATGTAAGAGGGAAAAGAAATGTTTTAAATGCCACTTGGCTCAAGGAAAAAGGTCTTATTAGGTGAAGTAAATTTCTTGTTGCAAGGACAAAGTTCACTTGGATTTTGAATTCAAATTTGAGAGAATATTCCTCCATTATGCCATGTTGAGAGAAAATAGATATTTAATAAATGAATTAAATCTATTTTCATGTGCAAGTGGAAAAAGCTAGAGGATCAGGATTAAATTAATCAAAGGTTAATTAATTTAATGAGAGATTAGATTATGTGAAAATTTTGACTTAGATTTATAGATTGATTTAAATCAAAGATGAGAAGAATGTGATTTTAGATTTAGTAAAATAAATATTTTGATTTATTTAACAAAAGAGGATGATTGGTTAGCTTAACTAATTTAATAGATAGACCTTGGAAATTTAATCAAATAAAGTGAATTATTTAGTTAAATATGGACATAGGGTTAATTAGATCAGATATATTGATTTAAATAACAAGAGAGAAAGACTTAATTAGATAAAATGATTTATTTAATTAAGAGAGGAAAATTGATGAATTTAATAAAATAAGGGTATTTGATTAAATTGTTAGACTAAGGGATGATTTAGGATGAAATGGTGTTAATGATTGGAATCAAGTATGTCAGTATATTTTCCATGTCTACATTTTGCCCCTCTTTGAAGCAATGCACTTGTTGCACTGGTTCAAAGAATAAACTATCTCATTCAAAAGAAAAGAAAATTTGATTTGAAAACTTGCCCCACTATTAACTTAGTGAAGGAAAACATGCCAATATATTGCCCCCTCAAGAGATCGGATGAATATTCAAAATTTTGGGTGGTCTCGCGGAAAAGGAGGACAAGGTGCTCAATGGATCTAGAAAGGCTCTAGGAAGTCAAAAGATGATATAAATCACAAAAAATGATACAAAACGGCCCTCAGATGGATGAAAATGGGATGAGGGGACCTAGACCCCTCCTAAACAGCTAAACAAGGTTAGAAAACCCCAATTTTTAGGCTTAAATAGGCATTGGGGGGTCACTTCCAATTCATTTTCACATTTAGCCTTTAGAGATCTTATGATTTTGAGCTCTGACACCATGGCGAGATGGTGCAATGACAACTCCCAATGCACATTTATGACAAGGTACAGACATACCAAAGACTTCTTGGCATTGGACCACCGGTGAGTCAACTTGAACCAACTTGATTTTTTATTTTTGCATGCATTAATGATGCTCAAGAACTAGGTCTTTAGGATCGGTGCCATATAGACCCACTAGAATTTTAAACTACGATGCTTAGTGTTCAAACTATGCTACCATCATAAGGTCCAAGGTCACAGTGCAATTTGAAATTTAGGGCTGAATTTCAAACTCCGCCACCTTTGCAGGTTGCACCACCACGATGCTCTTTAGGGTTAGGGTTTCAAGTTAAACTCTGACACTATTACAAACTAAACCACTGTGATGCAGTTTGGGACTTTCAAGGCTTGAATGGTGTAGTTTGAAGTTTACAAACTACACCACCCTCATAGGCAGGGACATTGGAGTCACTTTGGGATGCCGAGTCAAGCTACGATCAATATTTTTTTAGATGATTTTTAACACAGTGACTTTCTTGATGCAGGAGGAGGTGGGGGAGATCTATTCACATGAACACAGGTCTTGAGAGATTTTTGGATACTTTCAGGATTTGTTCGAGTAAGAGCAGGAGTTCCTAGGAGAGATGGGCCTTTGGTACATCACCTATGCACCACCTGTGTGGACACACCTAGGCATGATGATAGCCCTTATTGAGAGGTGGCACAATGAAACCTCTTCCTTTAAATTTTTTACCAGCAAGGCCACTATCATGCTAGAGGATGTGTGGTAGATCTTGAGATTGTCAATCCATGGTGAGTGAGTTATCTATAACATGGATGTCGGGAGAGAGACCTACTTTGACATTATGAGTACTAACCAGATTGTATTTTGTGAGGGTCAGATTGAGTTAGAGCACCATAGGCCCATCATATCACCCTACCACTTCATTATTATAGCCATTATATCAGGTCTTGTCACCCTAGATCGGTGAGGCCGATATTTCAGTCCTAGATGGGGGCATGCTTGGGAGCAGATGGTCCATCGATTACTTACACTTTTTTCCTGGGGCCTAGTTTTGCTAGCTTATCTTTATAGGGATCTACATGAGTTTGCCTACTAGGATGGCATAGCACTCAAAGTGGTGGTCACACTCTTGCATATTTTGGCATGGGAGCACATCCCCGTGCTTCATCCTCAAGTTGTTCCAGTTCTGATGGATCTAAATGATCCAGTGGTCTGGCAATACAAAGGTGGTCTTTCTTTTACCCACATAGGATAGCATGGGATTCCTCATTGGAGGAGGGTCCTCAATGATATGGGAGTGTTCATATGGTGGCCCTACCTTGGATAACTAGCCTAGTTTGACAATGTGCAACAATTATTCTTTGCTTGCTAGGACCGACTGATGTAGGGGAGAGAGCACACTATGCTAGAGATGTATTTACCGAGTTGGGTCCAGAGACAAGTTGAGGAGATACAAGATAGGCATAACGATCAATATGTGGCTAGTTTTGGTAGGAAAACAATGCAGAGCTCCTAGGGATGGTACATACCTACCCATGAGGCAGTTTAGAGCTTTATGTAGCTAGTGGCCAGGCCGTGGCCATATGACCAGGGTCAAGAAAATCCTAGGACCACACAAGCATACCGGGATTGGTTCAGGCCACCCCTGAGATTGATAGTTCCAGGGTACACCATCCACTCAATGGAGAGTGAGAGGCAGGGGGTAGATGAAGCCAGGGAGACAGGGATCAGGATAAGGGTGGCTGAGGACTAGCACTAGATCAGGCAGTTAGGGATCAGGATCCACCAATTCAGCCACCCAGGGATCAATAGGATCAGCCCCACTAGGATGTTCTAATACAAGATTAGGACCATGGACAACATGACAGACAAGATGGGCATTAGGATCGGGTTACAACACCGCCCAAAGATGGAGGTGAGGATCAACCTCATGTGCAACCTCCTTTATAGCCAGATGCAAGGGATGGGAAGATTTTATAGTTATAGGCCTAGATATAGATATTGACAGTTGAGAGAGACTAGGCTAGGATCGAGCAGGATCAGGCCATTTTGCAGAGGTAGGCTGAGCAGTTACAGGTGGCGACCAAGATGGGCCACTGGTAGCAGTTAGAGAGTATGACTGCCTCTTCCTCCTAGAGCATAGTATGGCTTTGGTCATACAAGGAGGTCATTCGGGAGGTCGATTAGTACAGGATGCACTACCATCAAGCCATACCGAGAGAAGGACAAGTTCCCAATTTTTCACAGAGGACCAGCCAAAGACCTGCTAAGGCCCATGAGGACAAAGAAGGTGGTGAGGGCAGCAGCTAGCAGGGCTAGGCCTTCATTTTGATCAGAGACGAGATTATTTTTGTGCCCTTTGGGCTTATTTTTTATAGCCTCATGGGATAATTATACATATGTAATTGACACTTGATCCAATTCTTTTGTACTGTGATAGTGTACATATTTTGATGATATATATGAGATGATGATTTCTTTTTGATATGATATGTGATGCATTTATGGATGTCTTTATCTTCTATATGCTTATGTAATGATTTTATATGATGGTGTAAATGGTTTATGGATGCTTTTTTTGTTTTAGTATCTTTTTCTAATGCACTTTTCAGGATGTATGCAAAATGTTATGATATGCATTATTCTTAGACTAACAGATCTATATTGTGTAATGTGTGTAATTTCCTTATATATGATATGCATTTTATGATGTTATGGTAATGATGTGATGCTATGATAATTATGCTTTATGAAATGATATGATGGTTATGATATGTAAATGGATGCTTTTGATAGATGATAAGTATGTGATAGTGTAATGGATGCTTGTATGTGCTATAGGATGATGCAAATGATGCTATGATAATGTATGATATGTTGATGCAAATGTTTTATGATGTTTATGTGATAAGTTTTTTTTTGTGTTTATATATGATGTATGCTTATGTATGATTTATGTAATGCTTAGAATAACCAATCTATATGTATGGAAATGTAGTACATGTTTTTATTGTATGATATGCAATGTGCAATATGCTGACAGTTTATGGATGCAGGATGGATGCAATGATAATGATGATGAATAACTATCACGGTACCATGTTAGCACAAAAAGCAAGAGATAGAAGAAAGTAAGAGATTCCAACAAGACATGAGATGATGATAATGATGATTGCTTGCTAAGGAGTTAGGGTTTTCAAAGGGCCAATTATCTTATGTTTGATAACACACATAGGTACGATGCATCAAGGTATAAAGAACCAGGATGGTGTTGTACCTAGTGTGATGGAATTTGACTTGACAATTAGATAGGAGTATCTTTGTTCACACCTGACATACAAAAGCCTCCCTAGGATGCATTTCAGGTACTTCAAACATCTCAAACCAAAACATAGGAAGGTAATCCTTCCTATGTGGTCAACAAGATATCTAAAATACCTTCCTTACATACTTAATTTAAAGCAAGTATTCACCAAGGTTATTTTACACAGAAATACAACAAATACATAGATAAAAAAGATAATGATCATTGCCCCATTCCTATCTCTCTAAATCCTTTTATTCAGGATATCATCAAGAGGTCCTTGGAATGAGTGCAATAAGATAAATCAACAGATCAAGATAAAGCAAACAAACAAGCTAATGTTCTTCAAGACCGCTAGCCAAGACTAAACTACTGTGATGGCTGATATTGATGTCCATTATAGGATGGATGCATCCTAGGACATGACAATATTAGATGATTTGATATGGGACTGATTGGATGATAGGTTATTGACACAAAGAGTTGACTAACTTGTTTACTTATCAACCTAAACTTGAGATTTTGATGTTTGGGTTTTTGCTTTTGAACTGTGAGACCTGTTTCTAACCATTTCACCAAAGGTTGAGGATGACGATTGTTTATTATGAGTGAGATGAGATAGATGGATTTTTCAAATATTTGGATGTTTTTGAGATTTTTGAAATGTTTTGAGGTTGTTTTTGGTATTTTTGAGATTTTGCAAATGTTTTGATTGTTTGAATTTTAAAATGTTTTGGGGTTTTCTAAAATTTTGACCAAGAGACTAACCTATAGACCTATCCTAGGGGTCTCAGTGGCTGATCAACATATCAGGCTTTCCTACGTTATACACACAGAGACCATGTAGTTGCACTGACACATACTTGATTGTTGATGAGATGTAAATAAATGGATTGCCAGTTTATTATGATGGACTCCCAAAGGACTAACCTCAGTGTCTCGGGGGATGATCAAAGATCAACCTTGCCTACGTTCAACGATTAGAGACTCATAGTTCGACAAGATGACTCTATTTTTTACCTTTTGATTGAATTTTTGACCTGTTTTTGGGATTTTGATATGTTTTGAATGTTTTTGGATTTTTCAAATTTTCAATGTTTTTGGATTTTTTGGTTTTCTGATGTTTTTGGATTTTTTGATTTTGTGAATTGTTTGGATTTTTCGATTTTGTGAATGTTTTGGATTTTTTGATCTTATGAATGTTTTGGATTTTTGATTTTGTGAATCTTTTCGATTTTGTTGATTCTATGAACCTCAAGAGTATACACGAATCTAATTCGATGAGAACATGCCCCCAGCGTGAAACAATAGACTACTCTAATAAAGGTAGGACAAACTAACCTTGAGGATGGGTCGAGTAGTACTAGGAGGGATCATGAAATGAACACAGGACCAAGATAAGATGCAGACGTCGAACAGATTGATGGATGGCAATATGGATTGCAATGGATGATGGAAATGTAATGGATGGATGATGTAGAACAAGCTGTGAAGATCCTTGTGTATGGAAAAGTTCTTATTTATACAAGGCACTTGTTTGCTAGGTTTTCACCAAGGTACTTTCCCAAAGTGCCATCGAAGTGGTTTTCACTAGAGGACCATTTTTCTCTTTACTTTTTTTAATCATTTTTTTTATTTTTTATTTGTTGTCACCAAGATGCCTGTTTGCAAAGTTTTCATTAGGGTGACTATTTTTTTAGGCCGTTTTCTAATTTTTTTGATTTTATGGTTCTATACCTCAAAAGATTTAGGCATAAAACTTTTTAAGATGGGAGCTATTTATAGGCTCCTATAGAGGCTTGCCTTCAGGTGTTGATAACTAATATGCCCCTGACTTGTAGCTTGCTATTATGACAAATGGTCTAAACCGGTTTGGCTCAAATTTTCTTTTATCGTTTGGGTTAGGGACATTCTTCTGGTTCTCTTTTAGGACAAGTTCTCTGACTTGGAAAGTTCTACTTCTAATTTTCTTGTTATAGCTCCTCTTGAGTATGTTCTGATAGAATTTCAAATGGTTCAATGCTCCCATACGCCACTCATCTAGAAGCTCTAGCTCATTCAGTCTTGATATTCAGTATTCTTCATCCGTTATGACGTTTTGTAGTGATATTCTTAGTGATGGAAGCTCGATCTCGATGGGCAGTACAACTTTTGATCCATAGACTAGGGAGAATGGGGTGGTACCTATTAGTGTGTAGATGCTAGTTCAATAAGCCCAGAGGGTGGTATTTAGCTATAGATGCCAGTCATGACCTATGTCATTGACTGTCTTTTTGAGGTTTTTCAAAATGGTTTTATTGGTGTCTTTTGCTTGGCCATTGCCTCGGGGATAATATGAGTGAAAAAGTGATGTTGGAATTTTAATTTTTCACATAATTCATGGACATCTTGATTCTTGAAGGGTGTCCAATTATCTGAGATAATAGCTTGGGGAACACCGTATTAGCATATGAGGTAGTTTAGGATGAACTTAGATATTTTCTTTCCCATGATGTACATCATGGGGATGGCTTCCACCCACTTGGTAAAGTACTCAGTGGTGGTTATGATGAACTTATGGCCATTAGATGAGGTTGGAGTGATTTTCCCAACGAGATCGAGCCCCCACTGTAAAAAGGGCCATGGTGTGGTGATGGGATGAAGTTCTTGAGATGGAGCATGGATGAGGTCCCCATGCTGCTGACATTCTACGCACCTTTTGACGTAGTCATGTGCTTCTATTTCCATTATGGGCCAATAATACCCTGTCCTTAGCAATTTCTTGGCCAAGGTTATTCTGCTCAAGTGCAAACCACAAATACCATTATGCACCTCAGTTAAGGTAGTCAATGCCTCCTTAGTATTGAGGAAGGTTCCCTCTATGCTCCTACGGTAAAGGGTGTTTCCTAGGATGACTAATCAGGATCCTTTCTTGATAAAGGTTCATTTTAGGCTCGAGGGTAAGTCAGTAGGTAGGACCCTTATTCATAAGTACATCTAAATGTTATGGTACCAAGGATCACTGGGACCAACGATTTCGCACACAAATTCTAACTTTGGTACCTAAAATGTGAGCACAAGAAGTTTCTCTACCAAGAATTCATGTCTCAAGATGTTGTGAGGGATGTCCAATAGGGATCCAATCATTGCCATGGAATTTGTTGCTCTATTGTTTGCTCTAGGAATCTACTCAAATGTGATATCAATGAATGATTCTTTGAGGCTTTCTACCAACTTTTTGTATGGAGTCAACTTATCATCCTCTGTTTGGTAATCGTCATTCACTTGATTTATTATTAGCTAGGAGTCTCCATATACTTTGAGGGTAATGATGTGCCACTGCACTACTATTCTGAGACCTATGGTTAAAGCCTCATACTTTGCAATGTTGTTAGTGAAGGGAAATGCCAATTTGTAGGATCTAGGTATATGATCCACTTATGTGGTGTTGAAAAAGACACCAGCTCTTGATCCATGCTATGTGTATGAACTATTAAAGTAGAGTTTCTCATGGTCGTCTATGCTGAGATTGAAGATGGATTTGTCTGGAAACTCTTATATGAGTGGATTCTCTGAATACATGGTTGCTTTTGCAATCTGATCTGCAATGACTTGGCCTTTGATTTCTTTTTGTTCGACGTACTTGATGTTGTGTTTAGATAGAATCATGACCTACTTAGCCATCCTTCGTGTGAGAATTTCCTTTGATAGTAGGTATTTGAGGGGATCAATCTTGGTGATGAGTTTGAATTTGTGTACCAACATGTAATGTCTAAATTTTTGTGAAGCAAAAACTATTGCTAGACAAGATTTTTCAATGAATGAGTAGTTTTACTCATGCCCGACCATTGTGCGGCTGATATAATAGATGGCCCTTTCTATCCCATTTTAATTGTGTTGAGCTAGAAGAGCACCAAGGGCTACTGCTATTGCTAACACATAGAGGATTAATGGTTTACTTGGGATCGGTGGCATGAGGATCAGAGGTGTGAGAAGATATTCTTTGATTTTTTTGAAGGCTTCCATTTTTTGTCCCATTTTTATGCTACTGCTTTGTGTAGTAGGTGAGAATAAGGGATTTGCTTGTCTTCTAGTTGTGCTATGAATCTACAGATAGACTGAAGTCTTCCTTGGAGGCCTCTCAATTGTTTCAATGTTTTCAGTGCTTCCATCTCAAGTATTGCTTTTACCTTTATAGGATCTATTTCAATACCGCTCATTGATACTATGTATCCCAATAGCTTTCTTGATTGTACATTGAAGATGCGCTTCTTTGGATTTAAACAGACCTTGTATTCCTCCATCCTGTCAAAAATAGCACTCAAGGTTGCTATGTGATCTCTCCTCTTTCTAGATTTTTCTAGTATGTCATAAACATAATCTTTGATAGTATTATGGATCATGTCATGGAAGATTAACCTCATGGATCTTTGATAGGTGGCACCAACATTCTTCAAGCCAAATGGCATCATGTTCCAGTAGTATGTCCCCCATGGACAAGTGAAGGTTGTTTTGTGTTGGTCTTCTTTGGAAATCATTATCTAGTTGTACCTAGAGAAACCATCCATTAGAGAAATCATTTCATGTCCTACTATCATGTCTACTATCATGCCGATGCTAGGCAATGGGAAATCATCTTTTGGACATGCTTTGTTTAGGTCTCTAAAATCCATGTAGATTCAGATGCCTCCATTAGGTTTTGAGACAAGAACCAGATTTGACATCAATTCTGGATAGTCTACTCTAAGCAATCTGATGGTGCATTTTCCTTAGTTTTTGTCTAATAGGTTTTGCTTCAGAGTAGACTACTAGGTGATGGACCACAATCTCTAGATCAAGGCCTAGCATTTCCGCATATCTCCATGCAAAGTTGACTTGTCACTCTCTTAGGAAGGTTGCCAAGAGCTCTTGTTCCTTTGATAGTAATGACTCTACATAGAATGTGATGTGCAGGGTTTGTTCCGTTCCGAAATTAATTGGATTACATTTTTCTACTAGGACCACTAATTTTTCTTGATGTAGATCCCTAAGAGGAAGATTCAATCCCCCATCCTCAAGTTCCTTTGAGAGCTTTTCACCATTGTATGCATCCTTTCTTTTTATTATTTTTTGGGTTAGAGAGTGCCACAGTGTAGTTTTCACTCAAGGACCTAGAGATTATCCTCAATTTTTTACTTTTGTGACTGAGGGATTCAATCGTTTCTCCATAATATTCCTATGTGTCCAACTCGATGATGAATCCTAATTTGTGATCCCCACATGGAATATTATCCCACAGTCCCATGAATTATGAGAGTGCCTCATCATTTTTGAATGTTTCAAGAATTGGCGGTCCTCGTTGGTCATATTCGATGAGTTGTGGGTAGACTAAATGGATTTCATGGTTTTGGTTTTCAGACTCATAGGATAAGGTGCTAATCATGAGTAGGGAGGTATCTTCAAAAAGCAATGGAAATTTGATTATGGGGTCCTTGTCACTACTACATACATTAGTTATATCAAAGGTGAAGTTGTCTATGACATGTCCAGTAGACATAGGTAGGCGAAGGGTAGTTGTTGATTGTTGAGGAGGATTTTTTACCTTTTTAACTAGGGGACTTCGGCCACATATGGTTATAATCGGAAGGGTACATCCGAGGCCAAAATTTTTTAGTCGCATCTCTAGAATAATACGTATTAGAAGCCCATTGTCATTTTTCCCCAAATTTTTATTTCTGTCATAACCCATGGTGAGCATCATTTGCAAACCTTTGTTGTTGTCATCCATTTTTAGATCAGTTGTTGGTCTATTGTCTTGATACAAGAGATGGGATAGGTCCTCCTCTATTACTTCTTAGACAAGATCTCCCCAACTTTTGAAGTTGGAATATCCTTTCATGGATGTTTGGGATGTGAAGGCTTCATTTGATTGTGGTCATCCTCATGACCTAGGAGATTTTGGTAACTCTCCTACCACAAAGGAATTTTTTGGGATTTAATAGTTGCCACACCCATTTTCCTAGATAATAAGCTTGATGTCAGAAATGGTGGGGATGGTGGGTGTCTTTGTCGTAGAAGTGGAGGCGAGAGTGGATGGATCAATGTATGGCATAGATGGGTCTTCATCATTCTTTGGCACTTGGGGAATTTTATAGTATTTGGCTTCTAGACTCTTGCAGTAAGAGAATGGTTTAGGATCCCCATGGATTGTGATCTCTTGGCCTTGATATGTGAATTTGACTCATTGATGGAAGGTTGATGCCACTACTTGAATCCCATGGATCCACAAACATCTCAAGAGGATATTATACAAAAAATCAAGGTCGAGGACCTGACAGGTGGTTTCCATTATTGTTGGTCCTACTTGGACATGGATTTGGATAGTTCCTTGCGACACTCTCTCTTGATCATCATATGTACTAATTGTGATCTAATTGTGATTCCCTTTCCTTTTTCTATGGTATCTTTAGAAATTCCCAAATTCTTTATTAGTTTAAGGGAACAAATGTTTAACCCTGCACCTCCATCTACCAAAACCCTCTTGAATTTGTTTTTATTTACCAGGACTTCCAGGTGGAGTGCATGATTGTGAGATAGTTGGGTAGGGAAGTCTTGATGGGAGAATGTAAGGAGGTTTGGAGTAATGATATTGTCAACCATAGCTTGGAATTGTTCCGCGTCAAGATCTGTGGAGATGGTGGATGAGGCTAATGCTTCTTCAAGGATCCTTTTATGGGAGGATGAAATTTTTAGCAACTCCATGATGGAGATTTGTGTTGGGGTTCTTTTTAGCTAATCAAGGAGATTATAGCCATTGGGGATAGATCTTGGGTTGGAAGTGGATGCTTTTTTAGGTTGTGATGACCCTGCAATGGTAATTTTTTTGCCTCTTTTGGTGACTCCGCAATCAACCTGGGCTCCTTTGATAGTGATAGTTGTGCAATACTCATCCAAGGATGCAATGACATCGTTGTATACATGATTAACACTTTTGAATGTTCCCTTCCCCTTATCATTATTATTGGTGCCTTTGTTGTTATGGTTTCACATCAGATTTGTGTATATTTTGAGGTTCTGGTTCCCAACTAACTACTCCACGTTTATGATTTTTTGATCAATGAGGTCTTGGAATAGGTTCTTCAACCTCATGTAGTTGTTAGTGGGGTGTCCTTTGATTTTTTGAAAGTCACAAAGATGGTTTTCATTGTACCAGGGTGGTTTAACATCTGGTTCCTAACAATTCTCATTGGTGGGAGCCTTGATGAGATTTTCATTTATCAATTTCTTCAATATGAACTCGAGTGGTTGCCTAAGGGTAGTGTACTTCCACTTGGGGGAGTTTTTTTTTCACTTGGGTGGCCCCATTTGATCATTGGCATTGTTGATGGTTTGATTGTTTGGATATTGAGTTATTATTTTAGTTTGACAATTGTTTTGATGGTGATTTTGGGGTTGTTGTTGAAGTGCAAGTGTGTTTTGTCGAGGTGCACTGATGACAACTTTGGCATCAACAACGCCATCATTGGTAATTTTTTTGTTTCTTTCCCATGTGCAAGGTTTTTCATTATAGCTTATAGATGGGAAGTTTCTTTGCTGATCAGAATATGTTTGTGTCATTGGTTGTGTACCAAGGGCTCATTTAATGTTAAGTGCATTGGAGATCAACTGATCATATGTGGTGATCCCTTGGACTTTGAGATGGAAAGCCAAGGAACCATCAAGGTTGGAGACAATAGTGCACATTTGTTATTCTTTCGACATGGACCATTTGCTCTGATTGGCCTTAGATCACCATCACTATAGGAATGAAGAGAATGATTCATTCTTTCTTTGTTTTAGAGCTGATAGTTCCTTTAGACTAACATCCATTGCAATGTTGAATGCATAATTTTTGATGAATGCATTTACAATCTCTTGGAACTTTTTGATACCTGAAGGAAGGTGAGAGAACCATTCCATGGCATGGCCTGCCAAAATTCTAGGGAAAAGTCACATCAGATAGGTATCATCATAGGCGACTTCCATTCAATGAACCTGAAATTCCCTAATGTGATCTTCAGGGTTTCTTGTCCCACAATATTTTTCAAATTTGGGGATCTCAAATCCCTTTAGGAATGGTTTCCATACAAGGCTCCTATTGAACAAATAAGTACACAAGTTGTTGGGTGTTTTCATGGTTCACCCTGACTGAAGATCGAGCACTTGTTGTGAGAGAAACTTAATTTGTGTTGTCACATCATTTTTTGTATTAGGGGGTGGAATGAAAGTGTTTCGAGGTGGTTCATTTGTTGGTGGGATGGATGGATTGGTTGGTATGTTTATTGATGGTGTTTGCATGTGTTGTTGCACCAAGTATGCTTGCAATTGTTGTTGGTCCTATTTCTGTTGTGCTATTAAGGCCTATTGTTGAGCTTGTTGTTGAGCTACTAATTGGGTTGCTTCCTATTGTTCTTGATATTGCTTTAGCACTTTCTAATATGCTTGTTATTGTACTACTTGTTGTACAAGATACTATGCTTGTGCTTGCACTTGTTGTGCTTAATATTGGGCTTGGGCTTGAGTTTGTGCTTGAGCTTGAGCCTAAGCTTGAGTTTATGCTTGTGCCTATGTAGCTTGAGCTTGTGCCTAGGCCTGAGCTTGTGCTTGTGCTTGTGCTTGTTCCTATGTAGCTTGTTGTTGTTGCTGTTGCAATAAGATTTGGGCTTGAGTAGCCTATTGTGCTTGTTGTGCTTGTAATGCAGCTTGGGCAACTTGAGCAGCTTGCATGGCTTGAGTGGCTTACTGAGCAGCTCATTGTGTGGCTTATTGATTTTGTGCTTGTTGGAGTGCCTTTTGATAGGCAGCTTGTTGAGCTGCTTTCAATGTAATGCTATATTGACATTGTGTGTTCAATTATGGTGGTGGTGGTGGTGGTGGTGACGAAGTTGGGATGGTGCTTGTTGTGGTGATAAGAGGCACCATTGTGGTGGAGGGTGTGAATGATATGCTTGGTCCTTGAGAGACCATGTTTTGAAGGGTTATAGATGATGTGTTGTTTGTTTGTGATATGAGGATGGTTTCCATATATTGTTGTGATATTGGGGTATGTGCAGGATCATGATGGGCCAAAAAGTGGCAATATGATAGGTATGTGGCTGACAACCTTCTTTTACCCAAAATTGATGAAACGAAAAGGGTTTTTAAAGGAGATTCTCCGATTTCCACCAATATAAATTATGCTTTACTTTGAATTTAACAAGTAATTATTATTCATTTTATATTCAAATTACGACTAAAGTCCTAATTGATAGGCTAATTAAAAAACATCTATAGCTTTCAAATGGTATCACATTTTTTGAATCCAAAACATGTGTCACATTCTATGTTTTGTATATTATAGGATTAAAAAGAAAAATGAATTTCATGAAGTTTTGACCAGGTTAAAGGGGTTAGACACATGAGTTTTTTATATTTCTTAAAAGTTGTGATAAAAAAATCATAATTAATTATTTACTTGGAAAAAAATTATAAAAAAATATACATCACATTGGGACATGAATCCTCTACTTAAATCTAAAATGTTATAAAAAAATATTATCATTTTATTGTGGTTAGGGTGGTCAGACAAACACCTACTTCTTATTTTTTCCATGAAATTTAAGTAATGTTGCATTGAAATTTCAAATTTTTACCAAATAGATTTTTTTTTTTAAACAAACCTAGTAGTTTAGAAACTACATTCAATTTGCTACAGATTCTATTCTTACATATTTTTGAATAATATAGATAACTTATTCAAATTTTTACGTCAAGTTGCTTAACTTTGATTTTTCTAAATTTTTTGCCACTGAAGGGCCTATTTTTTCCATCATGATCCTGCACATACCCATCGATGGTAAGAGGGGAGGATTTCGTATGATTCCTTGATTGATGGTTGGGGGGTTTTGAATGAGCGATAGGAGGGGTGGTAGCCCCAAACCAAGAGATGAGATGAATGTTAATGACAAGGGTGGGAGTGGTGGGAAAGTGAGTGGTAAGCTCCCTTAGGGAAATGATGATGATGCTGGATCAAAAATGCCCCTTGGTCCGAATAGGTCACCTTCTCCTTGTGAGGTCATGGGGAGAGAGTTTTGCGGTGTTGCAGTAAATGATGATGATGATGGGTCATTATGAAAGGTGAGGGGGACATATGTATGTAATGGGTTTTGGGGAATGGTTTGACCCAAAATAGTGTTTGCATACATATCTTGATTGTTTACAAGAGGGTGTGTTTGCAATGAATTAATAAATGCACTCCCTTTGTTAACAATTGGTTGAAATGGAGCAATTGATGATGTGATTTGGGGGATGGGTTGAGTGATATTTTTAAATTGGGATGTTGATGTGATGGGGAGTGTGGATGATATGGGAAGTGTGAATGATGTCGAAGGTGGTTCCACAATGGTGCTCATGTCATAATCAAAAGGGAGTTTAGTCCCTTGTTTTAATAGTTTGAGAATATATTGTTGGGGATGGAGTTTCATCATGATGTTAACAATCCTATGATTTTTAGGATTTTGAACCATCTTATTGATCTCATCTTGGGTCATACCAATAGGGTTTTTTGTGAGATATTCCACTTGTCCATCCTCTTGATGGTCTTGAGGGAGTGAAAGATTGGTCGTAGGATTACTTGATCCAATAGCATTCATGTTAGTATTGGTTTGACTGAGATCACTTGAAGTTGATGTTTCTTTGTGGGCTTCCATGTCCTTCTTGTGTTGAGATCTAGTTTGCACCATAAAATAGGGATCAATTTTTCAAGAATATAAGAGATGAACCACTAATTCTTTAGAATGATATATCTTTAGGTACAAAATAATTTTTTTTGGATGATTTAAAGATCAAAGTGTGATAATGAGATATATCAAAGATGGATGTTTGATGGATGATTGGAACTCTTGAGAAAATCTTGAAGGGTATGTTAAACTTTAGGACTTTATTTTGATGTTTTCTTTGGGATTTATTTGATTTGGATTTGGCTTTTGATGGTGAAATAATAAACTCTAAGAGGTTGGATGTTGTCATAGAGTATATTTTGTTCAAAAGATGCTAATTTGTCTAGGTGTGAGAAGAAGGATTCATCTAAACACACCTATCCAAACAAGATGATTTTGATTGGTTTGATTTTGATTTTGGATAATGAACACCTAAATCCCAAGATGTTGGATGTTTATCAAGGGATGAATTTATTCAGAAGATTTGATAATTTGACTAAATATGTGGAGAAGGATGCATCTACACACATCTAATCTAACAAGATGTTTTTGGATAGGCTTTAAATGATTTTCCCAAAGTTTAACATGGAGGATTTTTCCAAGATTTTTAAAGAGTTTGATGATGAGATGATTTTGGCTTTGATGTTCAGAGATGGATGAAGGGTTGATTTTGAATTCGAGTATAGCATTGATAGATGCTTTTGGTGATATTTCAGACTAAGAGCTTTTACCTTTGGTTTTTTTATCTTGATCTTGCATGAAATCATTTGGGACACATGTGTGGGATCCAATTGTCTTTAGTCTTTGCTTTATTTTGTTTTACCACAAACACTTTTTAATTAGGTTTTGAAACTAGATGTATAATGTTTCAATTTCTTCTCCTCCCACAAAGTGTATTATGTGGAAATCGAGGAAATCAAAGCAAGAGTTACCTAATGTTTACTTTAGTAGTAGAAAATTGAGATAAAATTCAAGTGGCTAGAAACCTCTAAGGATTGAATCCCAAGGGCAAGCAAGGGCATGTGAATTTTTTCAAGGATATTTTCTTCTCCTAAAGGGTTTGAGATTTGATGCGCATGTTAAATGTTTTTTTTCCAATGTTTTCGATCAAGCAATGTGTCTCAATTTCAAGAACAAGTACAACCCTATGGATATTTGAGACAATATTTGTTGAGTCCCCACTTGTACAAGTCCAGTTACGCTTACTTTCAGTGGATGGTTAGATGTTTGACCATACTGGCTCCCCTCCAGGGCTCAACACTTCTTTCGGGGAAACCAAGCATCAGTACCCATGAATCTCCCATGGCATACCTTCCATCTCTACAAAAATCGATAAAAGTGTGGGGCAGATTTAGAATGACCATTCTTGCACCAATAAATAGATATGGATTTTGGCTTTTCTACACAAAGGTTTTAATTCAAAGTTTCTGTTCATGGAGATTGACCCATGCTGTGAGAGACCATTATTTCCCTTCTCATCAAGACCAATCACATGATACTGCCCTTTGTTCTAGTACCCATTTTTATATCCCGACTGGAAATACACTTGGATTTAGTGCGTTACCAGTTGGTTCATTCCCTTGGGTGAGTAATTTTTCCCCAAGGCAGACCCTCTATGATAAACAATAACAAGAAAACATACTCATAGCTTGATCAATCTTTGTTGAGAAATAAAGAGAGAACACATGCAATATGCTCCACTCACACTCGCAAGATGTTTTGTTCACTTTTAAACCTAAAATGAAATGTGGAAGAAATCACTTTATCCCAACTTAAGACCACCAAAAAGCCTTTTGATTCTCAAGATTTTTGTGAGGCACGAGAGAAGCACATACATCTTTTCAATGGTGTTAATTTGAGTAAGCAATCACAAAACAAAGTAGTACTTGCTCATTTTTAAACCATAAAGAAAAAGTGAATTCTTTTTATAGCACCAAATTGAATGTTGAATTTTCCTTGTTCAATTGTTAGCCTCAAATGAAATCTAGTGAGTTTTTCCTAGAGTTCATTTTAAGCCCTTTGTTGTGAAAATTGAAATGTTCTTTTTAGAGCTCAAAATAAATTTAGTAGGTCCTAAGCATGAAAGATAACAAGTTTTCTTAAGAGAAGTTGTGAATTCTCTAAGAGTGTTAAACAAACACTAAAATGTTAAAAAACACTTGGTATTATGAGAAAGTGATGCCATCATGCCTCTTTTCTCCTTCACTTTGATCAATTCAACCTACAAGAAAACTAGTTAGATCTGCAAAATAGAGGTCTAAGAAGCATGTAATAACCTAAATGATCAAAATTGAAAAAGGAACATGTCATAAAAAACTAAATTTCAATTTTTACTTTCCCTTAATGGTGGAGTCTGCACAGGCGGTGTAGTTTGAACTTTCCAGTGGTGGTATATGGCACCACTTACCAGTCAGTGTCGCTTTGCAACAAAGATAGAGAGCATGACTGTGTCATCATTTTAGTCAATGGTGGAGTTTGAAGTTTAAAATTTCTAGCAAGTGGAAACTGAACCAACGATGCACTTTGAAAATTTCAATCTTAGGCAGGAATAGCCAAGTGTCAGAGTTTGGAATTTGCAATAGTGCTATATAGTGACGCTCGAGTCCTAGTGGTTCTATATAGTGACGCTAGTCTACTAGCGATGGAGTTCCTTGTAGAGACACAAAAATAACAAAAAAACACAAAATTTGATGAAAAAACATGATTAGAACTTCTAGTCTGCCCACCTTCTAGTGCCAAATGTGTGAACCAAGACCCCAGTACCTGCGAAAGACAAAAAACATACACATTATAATATTGAAATACAAGTTAGAATCTAATTTCCCAATGAAATCCATTCACAAAGCTTAAATTAGGAAATGATATGAACATAATAAGAAAGCAATAAAAAGAGATTGAATCCTAATTAAACAAGCAAACTGTTTATCCCATGGGGGAATTGGTGCCAATTTGATGTGAAAATTGGCCCTTTCCCAACTCCAATGATGCAATGTTGATTAGTGATGAACGGTGATCCACTTTGTTCCCATAAATGCAATTAGGTGATATTTGAAATTAGTAAAATGACATGTAAGAGGGAAAATAAATGTCTTAAATACCACTTGACTCAAGGAAAAAGGACTTATTAGGTGAAGTAAATGTCTTTTTGGAACGACAAAGTCCACTTGGATTTTGAATTCAAATTTAAGAGAATATTCATCCATTATGCCATGTTGAGAGAAAATAGAGATTTAATAAATGAATTAAACCTATTTTCACGTGCAAGTGGCAAAAGCTAGAGGATGGGACTTGCATTAGGATTAAATTAATCAAAGGTTAATTAATTTAATGAGAGATTAGATGATGCAAAAAAATTGATTTAGATTTATAGATTTGTTTAAATAAAAGATGAGAAGAATGTGATTTTAGATTTAGTAAAAATATTTTGATTTATTTAACAAAAGAGGATGATTGGTTAGCTTAAATTAAACAAGGTTTAATTTATTTAATTTAATAGATATACCTTAGAAATTTAATCAAATAAAGTGAATTATTTAATTAAATATGGACATAGGGTTAATTAGATAAGATAGATTGGTTTAATTAACAAGAGTGAAAGACTTAATTAGATAAAATGATTTATTTAATTAAGAGAGGAAAAATGATGAATTAAATCAAATAAGGTTATTTTATTAAATGGTTAGAGTGAGGGATGATTTAGGATGAAATGGTGTTAATGATCGAGGTAAAGTATGTCGATATATTTTCCATGTCTACAAACCCTTATACCCTCTACCCTATACATTGCACGCTGAACCCTAATCCATCAACCCTATACCCTCAATCCTTTACCCTCAATCTTAAACTCTCAACCATCAACCTTTAAACCCTCTACCCTCTACCCTATACATTAAACTCTCAACCCTTAATTCACAATCCTCAACTATTAATCCCTCAACCCTCAACCCTTAAACCCTAAACCCTCAACCCCTATACCCTCTACCCCATACATTTGACCATAAACCCTAATCCTTCAACCATACACCCTCAAACCTATACCCTAAACTGTCTCCTATCAATCCTAAACACTCAACCCTAAACCCTTCAACCCAAAACCCTAAAACCTTATACCCTCTACCCTCAATGCAATACCCTTTACCCTCAACCCTAATCTCTCAACCCTATATCCTTAGCCCAATACCCTAAAACATCAACCCTATATCCTCAGCCCAATACCCTAAAACATCAAACCTATATATCCTTAACCCCATATCCTCAATTCTAAAACCTCTACCCTAAACATTGAATCCTCAACCATCATATATCTCTTTCCCTCCCTCTTCTCTCCTTATCTCTATCTCACTTCTCCCTCCATCTCTCCTTCCACCCATCTCTCGCTCTCTACCCTAATCTCTCAACCCCATACCCTAAAAAAAATTCCTTAAACACTCAACCCTAAACCCTAAACCCTCAACCCTTAAACCCTAAACCCTTGAACCCTCTACCCACTACCCTCAACCCAATATCATCTACCCTCAACTCTAATCCCTCAAACCTTAAACCCTTAAATCCAAGTAAAATCTCTACCCTAATCCCTCAACCCTCAACCCTCAATCCCTCAAAATTTAAACCCTCAACTCTCTACCATCAACCCAAAACTCTTAAACCCTAAACCCTCAACCCCTATATCCTCTACCCTATATATTAAAACCTCAAACCTAATCCATCAACCCTATACCCTCAACCATGTACCCTCAACCTTAAACTATGAACCATAAACCCTTAAAAAATAAACCCTGAAACCCTCAACCCTCAATTCTCAACCCCCAACCCTTAAACCCTAAACCTTCAACTCCTAAACCCTCTACCCTATACATTGGACCCTCAACCCTAATCCTTCAACCATATACCCTCAAACCTATAGCATAAATGCACTACCATCAATCCTAAACCCTAAACCATAAACCCTAAAGCCTTAAACCTTCTACCCTCTACCCTCAACCCTAATCCCTCAATTCCATACCCTCAACCCAATACCCTAAACCATCAACCCTATAGTTCCTCAACCCTTTACCCTCAATTGTCAACCCTCTACCATATACATTGGATCCTCAACCCTTATATATCTTTGTCCCTCCCTCCTCTTCTCTCATTCTCTATCTCACTTCTCCCTCCATCTCTCTCTCCATCCATCCCTCCCTCTCTACCCTAATCCATCAATCCCATACCCTTAAAGACTCAACCCTAAACGCTAAACCCTAAACCCTCAAACCTTAAACCCTCTACCCTCTACCCTCTACCCTCAATCCAGTACCCTCTACCCTCAACCCTCAACCCTCAACCCTCAACCCTTAATCCCTCAACCCTTAAACCTTCAACCCTCAACCCTTAATCTGTCAACGGTCAATCCTCTACTCTCTACCATCAAACCTCAACCCTTAAACTTTAATCCCTCAACCCCTATTCTATCTACCCTATACATTGGACCCTCAACCCTAATCCCTCAATCCTCTACCCTCAAAATTAAACCCTCAACCATCATCCCTTAAACCCTAAACCCTTAAAACCTCTACACTCTACCCTATACATGAAACCTTCAACCCTCAATTCTCAACCCTCAACCCTTAATCCCTCAACCCTCAACTCTGAAACCCTAAACTTCTACCCTATACATTTTAACCTCAACCCTAATCCTTCAACCATATACCCTTAAACCTATACTCTAAACCCTCTACCCTCAACCCTAAATGCTCAACCCTAAACCCTTAAATCCTAAGCCCTTAAACCCTCTACCCTCTACCCTCTAACCTTAACCCTAACCCCTCAACCCAATACCCTAAAACATCAAACCTATAGTTCCTCAACCCTATACCCTCAATTCTCAACCCTCTACCCTATACATTGGATCCTCAACTCTCATATACCTCTATCCCTCCCTTGTCTTCTCTCCTATTTATCTTACTTCTCCCTTCATCTCTTCCTCCATCCATCCCTCTGTCAATACCCTAATCCCTCCACCCTATACCCTCAACCCTTAAACCCTTAAACTCTCAACCCTAAACCCTAAACCCTAAACCCTCTACCCTCTACCCTCTACCCTCTACCCTCTACCCAATACCCTTTACCATCAAGCCTAGTTCCTCAACCGTTCAAACCTTAAACCCAAGTAAACTCTCTACCCTAATCGCTCAACCCTCAACCCTTAATCCCTCAACTTTCTACCCTCTACCCTAAACCCTCAACCCTCCCTCAACTTTCTACCCTCTACCCTAAACCCTCAACCCTCAACCCTTAAACCCTAATCCCTTAATCCCTATACCCTATACCATATACCTCTATCCATCCCTTGTCTTCTCTCCTATTTATCTCACTTCTCCTTCCATCTCTTCCTCAATCCATCCCTCCATCAATACCCTAATCCCTCAACCCTTAAACCCTTAAACTCTCAACCCTAAACCCTAAACCCTCTACCCTCTACCCTCTACCCTCTACCCAATACCCTTTACCATCAACCCTAGTTCCTCAACTATTCAACCCTTAAACCCAAGCAAAATCTCTACCCTAATCCCTCAACCCTCAACCCTTAATCCCTCAACCCTTAAACCCTCAACTTTCTACCCTCTACCCTAAACCCTCAACCCTCAACCCTCAACCCTTAAACCCTAATCCCTCAATCCCTATACCCTATACCCTATACATTGGAACCTAGACCCCAATACCTCAACCCTATACCCTCAACCCTCTACCCTGAAACTTAAACCTTAAACCTTTAAGACTTCTAGCCTCTAGCCTCTACCCACTACCCTATACATTAAACCTTCAACCCTTACTTCTCAACCCTCAACCCTTAATCCCTCAACTCTTAAACCCTAAACCCTCAATCCCTATACCCTCTACCCTATACATTGGACCCTCAACCCTAATCCTTCAACCATATACCCTCAAACCTATACCCTAACCCTCTACCCTCAAACCTAAACCATCAATCATAAACCCTTAAACCTTCTAACCTCTACGCTCAACCCAATACCCTCTACCCTCGACCCTAATCCCTCAACCATATACCCTCAACCCAATACCCCAAACCATAAACCCTATAGGTACTCCACCCTAATCCCTCAACCCCTATCCCTATCTCTCTATCTATCCATCTCACTTCTCTCTCTCTCCCCCTCTCTCCTACCCTCTCTAATTGTCTCTATCTACCATCTCCCTCTTTCCATCTCTCCTCAATCAGTCCCTACCACTCTCTCTCACTCCCTCTATCTATCTCTCTCTATCTTCCTCCCACTCCATCTCTCTCCCTATCACTCAAGTCTGTCCCTCCCACCCCCTCTCTCCTAGGTCTCTCCCTCTAGCACCCTACCTAGGTAACTCTCTCTCTACCCCTCTCTCTATATATCCCTCTCACTATACCTAGATAAGTCCCTCTCACTTTAATACCCTCTCTCTCTCCCTCTCTCTTAGGTCACACCCTCCCACACCCTCTCCCTCTCTTAGATCTTTCACTCTCACACTCCCTCTATCCATCTCCCTCTCTCTCCCACTCCCTCTCTCTCACACTCACTCTCACTACCTATCTCTCAGGTCTCTCCCTCTAGAACCTTACCTACACAACTCACTCTTTCTCTCCCCCTCTCTCTCTCTCCCTTTCTTTGAGTTCTCTCTCTCCCATCACCCTCTCTCTCTCTATCCCTCCCACCCTACCTATCTAAGTACCTCTCAGTCCAACCCCTTCTCTCCCTTCCACCCCATCTCTCTCAAGATTCTATCTCACTACCTCTCTCTCTCTCTCTCTCTCTCTCAGGTCTCTCCCTCCCTCTCTCCCTCCCATCCTACCTACAAAACTCTCTCTCTCTCTCTTAAAATTATCCCTCCTTCTAAAGACATACATAAATACATACAAGAATAATATATATGTACATACAAGCTTACATACATACAATCATGCATGTAAATATGTATATACAATCTTATATACACACCTACATACATACATACATACAAACATACATACATACATACATACATACATACATATATATATAGATACATACATACATACATACATACATACATACATACATATAAGCATGCATGCATACATACATACATGACATACTGCACTCTAGAAAAAAGGACCTCTTGCTTGACCTGAGAATAGTTCATGATAAATTGAACTTAATGAGACCTTGATTCAGGTGTTGTGAGGCATTTTATGCATCCACACTAGGTCGTGGACCCTTGAAAACTAAATAAAATGCATTTAACGATGCCTTGTAAAGGTTTTGTAAGATACTTTCACACTTTTCTAGACTTAATGAACCCATTTTCCCTTAATTTAAAATTATAAATATATTTAATTGCCTCTTCACATCAATCTAGAAGACTTGTAAAATAAACTTAATGTTAAACTAGTGTTGTAATCTGTCTCAAACATTCACATTGGTTATTGTGCCTTCCTCGGCTATCTGGACCTCATTTTAGTGTTGTAAAGTTTATTTAATTACACTTTCACATTGAATTATGTGTCCCAAGAACTAATTAACCTTTACATCATCACTAATAGGCCCCTATTAACCCATATTGTGCATCCTGAGGCTTAAAATTGATGAAATACCTGACAAAGTTATAATTTAAACCTTATTTTCTTATCTCTTGGCTTCCTAGCTATTAAATTAACCGCCATGGGACCCATTCATCATATATAGTGAATTAGTCCCATCGAGGTGGGACCCCTTCACCATGGGTGGTGAATCAGTCCCATTTGGCTCATTTTTTACCTTTCAGCACAAACAAAGTGAAATTTATGTTTATTATTTCATGTCAGCCTATGATGAGGTATTAATAGGTAAAATAGGTGAATTTCCTATAAATAGAACCTTCTAAGCCCTAATTTACATCTACAACTCATTTTACAACTCATTCATCATTCATCCTCTCAAGCAAGCTAGGGTTCTAACTTTACAAGCCATTAAAGATCAATTTTCAAACATTTAAGGAAAGATTCTTCATGTTTTGCTACAAACATTCAAGATCAGACATCATGGAAAGGTAATAAACTCCATTATTACATCTTTCATTACATTCTTTCATCATTTTAGTTTAATTACCTAAAAAGGGGTTTGACCAAGGCAAACCCCCATGCCCTAACATTCAACATCTCTCTCTTTTTCCTTGTGTGTTTGTAGATTTAAGACTCTTGGAACTTTGGAAATAATTAAGAATCAAGTTGAAAATTTTCTTAGGTTTTCTCTTCATTGATCAAGTCAAAATATTAACAAAACCTCACTTTCAGACCCATAAATGAAAGTTTCAGAAGTGGACACCTGTAGAGAATCAAAGTGCAGACCGAGAGCTCTGGATTCCACCTTTAAATATTCAAAAATTAAAAATTGGACTCATTCACCATGAGTGGTGAATGAATCCCACTTCCAGGTCAATTTTGAGTTTTCTACATTTTTAGATACCCTTTTGTCAAAAACAAGTTCTGACTTAGTTTTGCAGAACTGGGATTGATTCACTCAAAATGGATAATGAGTCCCACCAGGCCCAAAAAATAGCATCAAAAACATTTCAAATGTAATTTGAAACCTTCATCAAGATTCCAGGGTTAATTTTTGTTAAGTTTTGCATTCATTTCTAGTTCATTTCTACATATCACAATGTGTTTTCAAAGAAGTCACATTTCTTAGGTTTTGCATACTTAATCAATCAATATCATCAATTAGATGCATCTAGAACATTGCATTTAGAAATAATTTCATCATACGTATCTTAGATTGAATGAACCACCTAGATTTTGGATGTGGGATCTATCTCTTTTTGTTAGGTGAAAGACCCTAATTGAACAAAAGAGATCTAGCATTCCCAGTCTCAAAAATCTACGGTTCATTTTCTTTCTTTTCAAAAACTTTATTATATCATTTTGGACTCTTTCATCTACATATAGCTTGCATTGATCTTGCATTATGACTTGCATGAATTCATTTGCATACTAGGTTTCAAATTTTACATTCATAAAAAGTGCATTTAGGCTGCATTGTTGGCATCTAAATTCATTCCAATTTTTTGAAATTCTACATTTTTCACTTAGGTCTACATCATAGCACTCAGAAAGCATTAAAATCAGTCAATTTTTTTAAAAAAATATATAAAAGTTCCATACTAGGACTCATTTGCCACCCTGGGAGAATCAGTCCCTTTTGTCCCTTAAAACTTCCTTTTACAGAGCTAAAAACCCTATTTTTAGGATTTTGTTTGGTGCCATTTCATAGCTGTATCAGTTGGCTACATTTCTATAACATGCATTTCATCACATCTAGCCTAAATTAACTCATTTCATGCATTGTTTAATTTCACTTTTGCATTCACAACATTTCATTTTTAGATTGTTGCATTGTGTAAACAGATAATTAGCTTACATAAAAATTAAACATTACATTTCTTTTAAGTCCTTGCATTGTAATTTTTTTTCCTTTTCATCATAACACATTTTCTTTCAAGAGATGTGGTTTTGATTTCATTAATAGTGGATTGGATAAGTACAACATTCCCTCTTATGAGTTCACTTTTGATTACCACAATGAGGACTTTAAGAAACATGATCAAACCATTGATACAATCCTTCATCTTACATTGGCCATTGGTGAGAATAGTAGTGTTGAAAATCATAACAATCATACTTGTTCTTCTCCCAATACCTCTCCTATTAGTGACAAAGGTATCTTTGTGAAGGAAGTTACAAGTCTTGAGGGTCTCGATTGTCCATCTCCTTATTCCCCTTTGGATGATGCTAGACAACAAGAACATCAAATCATAGACACATTCCTACACATCACCTTACCAAGTCTCCATGGTCCATACAATCAAACGTGTCTCTCTCCTAATATCCCTCCTCGATGTAAATGGGATAGGTTGGTGTTAGAAGACATCCCTATTACGACTCATGAAACCCTTGATCCTCCCTTCCCTAATTCTCCTCCCATTTGGGAAAACCTATTTGAAAATCATAATGGTCTTTCTCTTGATGCCTCTCCTAATTGTGATGATTCTCCCTTACAAACCTTGAGCTTGGATGAACATATTACAAGGTCTCCTAGTAGGGTAGATAATATGGAACAAGAGAATGAGACCTTAGAAAAAACCAATAATCAAATAGAATCTTCCCCTAATCTCCCCACTATCAATTATCAAACACATTCAACCATTAATAACTCCCTTAGTTGTGATGAAGTTATTTTGAATGAAACAAACATTAATTGTCACAAACATGTGGTTTGTTGTTCTCCTGAGAACTCTTCTTCTAGGGAGGATATATTATGACCCAAGACAAAGATAACATTGGCACTAATGATAGTATGCCCTTCAAAGACAATCTAGACTCTCACTTGTTAAGGGATGTTAACATTATTCAACCTCAACTCATCCTTTACCCACCATCATATAAAACTTCGCCTAAACACAAGATTACTCTTTATCCACCTTCACACAAAAACAACCTCAACATAAACCCGAATTCACCCTCTACCCACCTCAAACTAATGTGTCACAACAACCGAGTTATAATACCATTTCTCATACATATAACACTTGAAATAATCCACAACCACTGGAACCAACCCCACCCTCCTTACCTTTACTAAATTCATGTAGTACTCCTCGTTACCTCCAACACACAAAGGAATATGATCTTGTTGAACAATTAAAGAATAATCCTACAAATATTTCCCTTTGGGATTTACTTTAGAACTCACAAAATTACCACAATATTCTTCAAAAACCTTTAAAAAAATTGTAGTTCCTCCCTGTACAACTATGAATGATGTAGTAGCTTTAACCCATCAAACGAATCAAACTAATCTAGACAGTGCTTTCCGTCAAAATGAGCTCCCTCCTTTAGAGTTACAAAAACAAATGAAGCTTTCATGATCATTGCTTGATACAATCAGATAGGGATAAACTGAATCCTTATTGATAATGGTTCTACCCTTAATATATGTAGTATGAATCTCCTTGATAAATTGTGTGTCGACAAGTCACAAATAAAACCTGATTCCATATATCTTCAAGGATTTAATAATACAACAAAGCAATCACTCAGTGTAATCACTTTTCCTATTATAGCTGGGGTGGTTACTTTGCAAACTCCTATTCATGTCATGCCTTATGATCTTTGTATAATCTTCTTCTAGGAAGACCATGGATTTATGAGATGAATGTAATGCCTTCAACCCTTCATCGTATAATGAAATATTTATATAATAATAACATTTATCAATTTGAAGAAAATCTCAAGCCTGAAAGTTGCTTGCACCTTGAAAAAGCAGGTACAAGTCCTTTGAAAAAATTGATTCAAACATCCAATATAGATCCTCTTGAAATTGAACAAAAAAATGAGGAATTGGTGTCTAAATTATTTGGTGACGATTGGGGATCCTTAGAATTCACACCATAATTTATGGTTGAATACATAATCAAACAAAAGAAAGATGAGAAATAAGAACCAACCATCATGTCAATGCAAAATTCGGACAACCTTTTGAAAGCATCCACCTCAACCACTTTATACAATGCCACAAACTATACAACAAAATTTGAAAAACACAATAATGAACAACAACTTGATTCCAAATCCATGAAGAATCTTTATGGAAAATGTTATGAGCTCATTAAACAACTTGAATATAGTGGAAAAGTATGTGGTACTAATGAACAAGGTATCCATAACCCTATCAACCCTAACACACAACAAATGACTCATGGTCTTGGTTATTTTCCTTTGTCCAAACCTTCACACAACATAATCCTAAATCATCCTTAACAACTAGTGTTCTTGAACATCATCCTTTACCAAACATGAAACACACAACTACACCTTCTCTTAATGTAAATTTCATCTCACAAAATGTTCATTATTTGAATTCGTTATATTTTATATCCTCTATAATGGAGAAAATTAAATCTCACAATCTAAAGAGTCTTACAAAGATATGACAATCATTACTAAGCAAGATGTATCTCTCTCACATACCTCAATACCACCATCTACCATAGATCAAGAGGGTATCTTTTTGAGACTCCTCCAAGATCACTTGATCACCCTTCCCCCTAGAACTCATAAGAAATGTTATGAAAATACCTCATTCTATGCTTATCATAGAGTTCATGGTCATTCCATTAATGAATGTAAATCTTTGAGTCATAAAATCCAACATTTTCAAGAGTTTGGTATGCTTCCCTCTATGAGGGCACTTCATTCCTCTAACTCATACCGATTTTCACTATTTCCTACATTTCATCAATTATTTCAGCTCACCTTTGTCCTACACTCAGTGGGGGAAAGGGGTTTAGTATATTTTTCCTCATATGTCACTTGTTCGTTGGCTCTTTTGGATAGTTGTTATCCTTTCATAAACATACAAGAGCAAGTTTGGGATGTGGATGGCATGCCTTAAGTTGGCTCGCATGTGACATACTACCTTTTTCTTGATGTAGATTCTCAAAAACATATGACTTGGCATAGGGATTTCTGAGTAAGCTCTCATATCCTCTTCTTCTACTTTAAAGCAATTGCTCATAGTACTAGTGTTCACAACTACTTTAAAGTGGGGGCATACATCACCACTCACATTTCATTGTATTATTTCTATCTTCTTGTGATGCGTCTTGTTCTTTATTGAGTCATTGGGCTTGATTCCCTCAAAAAGCATGATACTTCTTTTGACTTATCCTATCTTAGAGACATTGAGCATGATGTTCCCTAAGATGAGCCCCTGCACGAACTAAGAAAAATCCCTTTGAACATTCCTTACACTACCTTGCATTAACAATGTCTATGACTGTCAAGCATACAAAGTTTTTCTTACCCATAGAGCTTGAAAATCATTTTCTTTTGTGGTGCCTTATTAAATTTATTAGGAGGTATAACTTTGATATGGTTGAGCAGGAAGCCCACTTAGCAGCAAAAATTTCCCCATAGCCACCTATGTGTTTGAGTAGATACAAACTAGCATATGTTTCTCACCTTTGGGATTTCTCACCCCGTAGATAATCAGAAGTTTTGTGGGCCTAGACTGAGCATGTTGTGGAATTCTCACCTAATATACAACCAAGAGTTATGTCACCCTAGAGTGAGTATGGATTTTCTCTACAAAAAAAACAAGCCTAGATCTAATCCACAACTAGCTGGACAAACAATAGAAGCTTGATCCCCCTTTCTCATTTTTGTCTTCTTTAATTGTCATTGCATGATTATGTATCTTGTTGGTTTGACTTAGGATCTTCGATCCTGGGGGCTTGTGAAACCTCCTTTGATCTTTGTCATTCATTGTCATCTGCATTTGTACACTCAAATCTCTCTTGAATATCTACTTTAGTGTGAGTTTGAAGCAAGTTCATCCTCTCACTAAAGTGGGGGCTAAATGCACCATAGAAAAAATGACCTCTTGCTTGACATGGGAATAATTCATGATAAATTGAACTTAATGAGGCCTTGATTCAGGTGTTGTAAGGCATTTTATGCATCCACACTATGTCTTGGATGCTTGCAAACTAAATAAAATGCATTTAACGATGTCTTGTAAAGGTGTTGTAAAGTGTTGTAAGATACTTTCACACTTTTCTAGACTTAATGATCCCATTTTCCCTTAATTCAACATTATAAAACATATTTAATTGCATCTTCACATCAATGTAGAAGGCTTGTAAAATAAAATTAATGTTAAAGTAGTGTTGTAAAGTGTCTCTTTCACATTGGTTCTTGTGCCTTACTAGGTTGTGTGGACCTCATTTTAGTGTTGTAAAGTGTATTTAATCACACTTTCACATTGAATTGTGTGTCCCAAGCCCTAATTAACCTTTACATAATCACTAATAGGCCCCTATTAACCCATATTGTGCATCTCGAGGCTTAAATTGATGAACTACCTAACAAAGTTGCAATTTAAACCTTATTTCCTTATCTCCTAGCTTCCTAGCTATCAAAATGGCCCCTGTGGAACTCATTCACCATACATGGTGAATCAGTCCAATCCAGGTGGGACCCATTCACCATGGTTGGCGAATGAGTCCCATTTATCTCATTTTTGACCTTTGAGCAAGAAAAAAGTGAAATTTAAGTTTATTATTTCTTCATGTCAGCCTGTGATGAGGTATTAATGAGTAAAATAGGTTAATTTCCTATAAATACAACATTCTAATCCCTAATGTACATCTCTCAACTCATTTTACAACTCATTCATCATTCATCTTCTCAAGCAAGCAAGGGTTTTAACAATACAAGCCATTCAAGATCATTTTTCAGACATTCAAGGGTAGATTCTTCATGTTTTGCTATGGACTTTCAAGATCAAGTATCATGGAAAGGTAATCAAATCCATTGTTACATGTTTCATTACATTCTTTCATCATTTTGGTTTAATTAACTAAAAGGGGTTTGACCAAGGAAAACCCCATGCCATAACATTCAACATCTCTCTCTCTTTTTCCTTGTGTGTTTGCAGATTTAGGACTCTTGGAAACTTGGAAATAATTAAGAATCAAGTTGAAATTTTTTTTAGGTCTTCTCTGGTTACAAAACAAGGACAAAAAACTGAGAGGGGGTTGAATCAATTATCATAAAATATTTAAACTTTTCAAACATAACTCAACTTGATCTTAGAAATGAACAATAAACCATAGACAATCAACACATCAGAAACATAAATAAGACAAAGATTTTTTACATGGAAACCCTATTAGGGGAAAAACCATGGTGGATTTCAATCCACAATGATATACCCTATTAAAATTATAATGAAGAATAATGGGAATGTACATGCATTTAGGCACACTGCCTAGAGCTTGTTGCTTAAATACAAGAGGGATCACTACCTAAAGAAGACATGCTATCTTACAGAAAATTGGATTATATCTATAGGGATGAAATGAGAAAATAGATTCTACAAAAGCCTGATTATAGTTTTGGTTAAGCACAAAAACACTCCTTCACACTTCACTCAAACTTCTTCACACTTTGCTCTGCAATCGAATGATTAGATCACTATTCACACACTTTCTCTTTCTCTGACACTTCTTCACTACATAACTTCACACAAAAAACCACTCTTATATATCTACAACATGGAATTGCATCAACAACTTTGTCATCCAAAATAAAATATAAAACATATACACAATGTTGGCCCAAATTTACAAGTAAATTTTCAATGTGAATCAAACATTGTCAGCCACAACATAATGAAGACTTAAAAAAATATCCTCGAGCATGCCAAACATTCAAATTTTAATCTCCAATGATCCACAATACATTACAACCAACATGTCATCCAAGAACATAAAAACTCAAACACAAGAGAAAAATCACTGACCACGAGCACACCGATCAATGCAGACATGCAACAAAGATAGAGCATGATCTAGAACCATCCACAAGCATCAAGAATCATCAGAGAAGCATCTACAACAACAAAAATTACTAGAATCACATCAACTTCAGTCAAGAACACTAACTGAAGCCATAGAAAAACTATCAGAACACAACTGTTCATAACACAATTAAATCTTCATGCGGACCTCTAAAAATTTCGGTGGATAGACTAGATACACTCAAAAATAAACCATTTAGTCCACAACAACTAATCATCAATGTATTGAGCAAGAAACCTTCATAACCTTCACTATTCCACTATAAACCTACAACTCTTTCTCTAAATTTTTTCTGAATATCCTTGACATATACAACCTACAATACATCAATGCTAATAGTGTTGACATCAATGGCAACCACATGTCAGCAACACAACCATAGAATCAAAAAATATCCCCCTTTGGCATTGATGGAAACACATGATGTGAAAAACAACATCAACACAACTCTCAATCAACACTTACTCCCCTTAGATTTTGACTCTTCTCCTCATGCTATTTTTCACATTGCTTTTCTCTCCTTTTGACATCAATGGAAAAGATCAACATTATCTTTCCACATACAAGCTTTGAACCACATATCTACACATCTGACTACTCCCCCTAAGTAGCAGCCATAAAAACATCACTCCAGATAAGAATATAGTTATGAAGCACATGGATTGATGCAAGTAAATGCATCTCTAGTTCTTATCAGGAGGGGTAATCACCCCTAGCATCCCTCTAAGATACTCAAAACTATCTTTGGCAATGGCTTGGTGAAATTTTCTGCAATCTATTCTTTGGTAGGAACATACTCCAGTTTGAATTCTTTCTCACTCACTTTCTCCCTCAAGAAGTGAAACTTGATTGATATATGCTTGGTCTTAGAGTGTAGCACTAGATTCTTTGATATGTTTATTGCACTTGAGTTGTCACAATATATGGCAATAGGCTCATCATATACTACTTTGATATCTTTCAACATCTATTTCATCAACAACACTTGATTATAATTATTTACATCAGTAATATACTCTACCTCAGTAGTAGATAGGGAAATGGAATTATGCTTTTTACTCAACCAAGACACCAACTTCTTCCCTAGGAAAAAGGAACCACCACTCGTGCTTTTCTTGTCATCTACATATCCTACCCAATCCACATTAGTATAGGAACTCAAGGTAATATCATAATCTTTAAGAGACCAAGGACCAAAATCAATCATTCCTTTCAGGTATCTGAAAATTCTCTTTACAACAGTCACATGAGATTATTTCAGATCAGCTTGATATCTAGTAATCATACACACAACATTCATGATGTCTGATTTATTCTAAGTTAAGTAGAGTAATCCTCCAATCATTGGCATGTATCTTGTCTGATTTTCCTTAGGAGAATCATAATTTTTTGTTAACTTACATCTTGTTACCATGGGTGTACCAACATGCTTTGATTCTTCCATGTCAAACTTCTTCAACAACTCTCTCACATATTTGGACTAAGCTATGAAAATCCCATTGTCTAATTGAGTGACTTGCAATCCCAGAAATAACTTCATCTCTCCAATAATACTCATTTCAAATTCACTTTTCATTCCATCAGCAAACTTTGGACATACATCATCATCACCTCTAAAAATAATGTCATCAACAAATACTTCAATAATCAAATCTTTATCATGATCCAACTTAAAATACAAGTTGTTGTTAGGAATACCTTTATTGAATACAAGCTTTAGTAAGTATTTATCTAGTGTAGCATACCAGGCTCTAGGGGTTTGCTTGAGTCCATAAAGAGCTTTCTTCAATTGAAAAATCATGTCTTCCTTATCAGTCAGTTGAAATCCATCTGGTTGTTCAACATATACCTCTTCTTCTAACTCACCATTCAAAAATTTTGACTTCACATATTTGATAGACTTTGTAGTTCTTATATGTGGCATAAGCAAGAAATAATCTTACAACTTCAATTTTGGAAATAGGGGTAAAGGTTTCTTCAAAATCAATACCTTCCATTTGTGAATACCCTTTACATACCAATTTTTCTTTATTCCGAACCACTTCACCTTGTTCATTCAACTTATTTCAAAAGACCCATTTAGTACTAATCACACTTTTATCTTTAGGTTTGGGAACAAGAATCCATGTATCATTCTTTTCAATTTTCATTAGTTCTTCCTACATATCTTCCATCAAGTGTTCATCATTACAAGCTTCATTAACATTTTTAGGCTCAGTCTTGGAAATCAGACAATACTCTTCTACAATCCTTCTTCTAGTCTGCACACCTTTATTCTTATCTCCTATAATTTGATCTTCAGAGTGATTTAGCTTTACATACCTCAAAATTTTAGGATTCTCTTGCACTTCTAGTTCTTTTGTTCTTTCTTCTACACTTCCACTTGTCTCTCCTTGAATTTCTTGATTTACTGAAACAAATTTGAACTTGATTATGTGTTTGAGAATTCTTCCTTTTGTATGTACTATCTTGCTAGTCATCTAAATCATATCCATAGTATCTGGATGATCTAGCAGAGTCCTCATCAACTTTGACATTTTCACTTTCAACCATTTTTCTCAATATTCTATTATAGCACTGGTAAGCCTTGCTTTTAGTAGAGTAACCTAGAAACATTCCTTCATCACTCCTTGCATCAAACTTACCTATTTCCTCATCTCTCTTAATATAACACTTCCTTCCAAAGATCTTGAAATATTTAACAATAGGCTTATAACCAAACCACAACTCAAAGAGAGTCTTACCATAAATACCATTGACATTTACCCAGTTTAGAGTGTACACATCATTTCTTACAACTTCTCTCCAATAGATGTGAGGCACATTTCCTTCCAACATCATTATTCTAGCAACATCCAAATTTTTTTTGTTCTTTCTCTCTACAAATCCATTCTATTGAGGGGTTCAGGGAGTAGATAATTTTCTTGTGATTCCATGCTCTTCACAAAAATAATTGAACTCCCAAGAGGTGAACTCACCACCTCTATCTGACCTTAGGCATTTGATCTTCAAACTTGTCTCATTCTTTGCCATAGCTTTGAAACTGTTGGACTTTTCTAATGCTTCACATTTTTCTCTTAAGAAAGCAACCCATATCATCCTGGAGTAATCATCAATAAGCAACATAAAGTACCTTTCTCCTTGTAGACTTATGATTCTGGAGGGACCACACAAACCAATATGCACCAGCTCCAATACTCCATTAGAATGATTTTGTTTGCTCCAAAAAGAAACTCTAGTCTATTTTCCCATCTGACATTCCTTGCATATTGTGTTAGTAGGCTTCACTAGCTTAGGTAGATCTCTTAGTGTTTGAGTGGAGCTTACCTTGACAATGTTATCAAAATTCACATGACACAACCTCCTATGCCATAACCAAATTTCATCTACTTGAGCAATTAAAAAAATTTCATTAACATCACTTAGGTTAAAAATATTACCTCTTATCTTTGTACTTGAAGTAATTACATTTCCAAAGCTTCCAAGTATCTCGCATCTTCCATCTTTGAACTAAAGATTGTAACCCTTGTCCACCATCTTTCCAAAACTCAACAAGTTATGCTTCAAGCCTTCAACATAAAGAACATCATCAGTGTTATGTTTACCACCAAGACAAATATATCCTTTTCCACGAATCACACCAGCATTGTTATCTTTGAATCTTAGAACCCCACCATCATAATTCTCTAGACTTATAACTTTTCTTGTCACTAGTCATATGATGTGAGCATCTTCTATCAATAACCCACTCATCCTTTTCTTCAATTTGGTCTGCAAGAGCTTTCTCTACTTTAGTAGATTCACTAGCCACCAGACCATTTTCCTTGATAGCAATGAAAACCCATTCATCTTCATTTCCATTTTCTTTATCAAATTCTTCATTTGTCACACCTTCTTCAGCATAATAGAATTTATTTTGAAATCTAGGTTTGTTAGGCTTAGACCTAGGAACTCTTTCAAGACACCTTGAAGCAAAATGACCTATTTTACTATACGAGAAATATTTAATAGGAAAATTTCCTTTATACTTACCTTGTCCTCTGCCTTCTTTCTACCCAATCAGTGCTTTGAACTCTTCTACCTCTCTTTCTTGATCTTCAAGCTATTTCATCTCTTCCTCATACTTAAATCTCTTTCTAGAACTATCTCCTAGATCATATCTTTGCTTGTTTCTTCTAGATACAAAGGCCTTAAATCAAATTCAGTCTTGGGGCCAGAATCACCAAAATCACTCAACTCAAAGGCAACAAGTTTACCTATCAACATATCTCTTGTCACATTTGTTACTATTTTGAGCTCTTCAATAGCATGAGCCTTTCATTTGTAAGAGGGAGGCAATGATCTGAGTACTTTAGCTACAATTTCTTGTTCATCTAGGGTACCACTGACACATCCAATACCCACCACAAGTTCATTTACTCTTTACATAAAAGAAGAAATATTTTCATCTTCACCCATATTAAAAGTTTCATACTTTCCTTTCAAACTCTCTAGCTTAGTTAGTACCTTCAAAAGTGCATCTCCTTCATACAAAGTCTCCATCTTCTTCTAGATCTCATGAGATGTCTTCAGATCCATCACATTTGTCATTTCTGAATCTGTCAGAGAACTAAACAAAGCTTCAATAGCCCTGATGTTAATCTTAGCATCTTTAATCTCATCAAGAGTGGAAGGACCATTCTAAGGAATAACATATCTTTTCTTTGTAGTCTTCTAGAAGGGTTCATGAAGAGACCTCAAATGACACTCCATTCTAGCTTTCCACAAACAGTAGTTTGTTCCATCGAATATAGGACTGTCCTTCTTGTATGATGCCATCTTCAATCACCTCAAGCTTTTAAAATTATTTAGAGGAACCTGCTATGATACCAATTGTTGGGAAAAAAAAGGACAAACAACTAAGAGGGGGGGTGAATTAGTTGTCACAAAATATTTAAACTACTTAACTTGATCTCAAAAATGAACAATAAACCACAAACAATCAACACATCAGAAACACAGAGAACATAAATATTTTTTCATGTCAAAACCCTATTAGGGGAAAAACTTTGGTGGATGTCATTCCACAATATTATACCCTGTTAAAAGTATAATGAAGAATAATGGGAATGCACATGCATTTAGGCACACTTCCTAAAGAAGACACACTATCTTACAACAATTCAGATTAGACCCGTAGGACTAAGAAAATATCTTCTACAAAAGCATGATTACAACTCTGGTTAAGCATAGAAACACTCATTCACACTTCGCTCAAAATTCTTCACACTCTGCTCTACAATCAAATGATTGTATCACTATTCACACACTTTCTCTTTCTATGGAACTTCTTCACTACATAACTTCACACAAAAACCACTCTTATATATCTACAACATGGAATTACATCAACAACTTTGTCGGCCAAAATAAAATATAAAACATATACACAATGTCAGCCCAAATTTCCAAGTAAATATTCACTGCAAATCAAACACCACCAGCTACAACATAATGAAGACTTAAAAAAATATCCTTGAGCATGCCAAACATTCAACTTTTAATCTCCAAGGATCCATAATATGTTACCATCACCATGTCAGCCAAGAATATAAAAACCCAAACACACAAGAGAAAAATCATCAACCACAAGCACACCAATCAACACGAATGTGAAAAAAAGATACAACATGATCTAGAACCATCCAAAAGCATCAAGAATCACCATAGAATCATCCGTAACAACTGAAATTACTAGAATCACATCAACTTCAATCAGGAACACTAACTGAAGCCACAAAAAAATGTTAGAACACAACTGTTCATAACATGATTAAATCTTCATGCAGACCTCTAAAACTTTTGGTGGATAAACTAGATACACTCAGAAATAAACCCTTTGATCCACAATGACTAATTGTCAATGTACTAAGCTAGACACCTTCATGACCATCACTATTCCACTATCAACCTACAACTCTTTCTTTAATAATTTTATCAATATCCTCGACATATATAGCCTACAATGCATCAATGCTAATAGTGTTGACATCAATGAAAACCACATATCATTAACAAAACCATAGTATCCAACATTATCTTCATTGATCAAGTCAAAATATCAACAAAAGCTCACTTCCAAGCCCATAAATCAAAGTTTTAGAAGTAGACACCTACAGAGAATCAAAGCGCAGACCGAGAGATTTGAATTTCCGCTTTGAATATTCAAAAATTGAAAAGTGGAATCATTTACCATGAGTGGTGAATAAGTCCCACTTCTAGGTCAGTTTTGAGTTTTTTGCATTTTTTGATACCCTTTTGTCAGAAACAGGGTTTGGCTCAGTTTTGCAAAACTGGGATTGATTCACCCAGAATGGCGAATGAGTCCCACTAAGCCTGAAAAATAACATTAGGAACATTTCAAATGTAATGTCTAGCCTTCATGAAGATTCCAAGTGCACACTCTCATTTTGGTTCATTTATGTTAATTTTTTCATTCATTTCTAGTTCATTTCTATATAACACAATGTGTTTTCCAAAAAGTCACATTTCTTAGGTTTTGCATACTTAAATCAATCAATCTCATCAATTAGCTACATCTAGAATATTTCAATTAGAAATAATTTCATCATACACATCTTAGATTGAATGAACCTAGATCTAGATTTTAGATGTGGGATCTATCTCTTTTCATTAGGTGAAAGACCCTAATTTAACAAAAGAGATATAGCATTCCCAGTCCCAAAAATATATGGTTCACATTAAAGAATACATACATACAAACATATAAATATATAAACATACATTCAATAGAGTAGCATTTAACACAAAGCAAGACATAATGTGACCGTGTTATAATGCACTCATGTTATGTCTTTCTCTACATGTCTTGCACAAACGTAAAAACTATGTCAAAACTAGGAAATAACATGAGCACATTATAACACACTCGTGTTATATCTTTCTTTGGGAATCCCCAAGCCTTTGGCTTGGTATTTTCCTTGGAGTACCAACCCAAAGGCTTGGAGGACCTTCCCAACATCCAAAGATGTTTTTTTAAAATTTCTATAATATTTCACATCATCAGGTTCATGCTCACCATAATGATTGTAGGTGTTTCAATCTTAAACAAATCGAACACCTAGGTAATGTTAGACTCTCTCTTAGCTATCTAACAATGTAATTATTTTCACATTTTGACAATGTGAATCCTTTGATCTATAATTTCTTTTAGTTGTCTCTTTTTTGGAAAAATACTAGTGTTTGGTGTTTTTTTCATTATAATTAACCATTCATCCAAATTTCAAATAAATTACATTTTTAGAATCTGGACTCCATTCTACACATTAAAAAAATTAAAAAGAAATCAATTAGTTTCCAAAATTTGTAGGGGTAGCATGTCCAAAATTCTTTTCTTTTTTCAGGAAGTGTCCACTTTGAAAATTAGTAAAAACTCAAATATTCCTTAAAAAATTATCAGAAAAATTGTGCATAAACTACATACTACTAGCTTATTTATCATCGAAGCAATTTAAAAAATACTAAAAAAAGGTTCACCATGTTAGGTACCCACAAATGTTGTTATGTTATGTTTTTTCTAACAAAAACAACACCATCTTTTGTGGGCCCATATTTTGAACCCCTTAATCTCAATAATTTTCAAAATAAATTAGTAGTTTAGAAAGTAGACTAGGAGCACTGTAATTCTTGTTTTTGTTGCATCTGATCAAAATTTTGAATGTAACTATCCTCAATTTCACATCCAAGGTCATTATTTCCTAATTTCAGCAGAAGAAAAAAGTGGCCACTTAAGCCCCATTTTTTCCCTCCCATCATTTTGGACTTACCCAACAACTTAATGTGAAACATGATGTTTCAAAATTTCATGGTGGATAATCTAGGCCAACCAATTCTTATCCAATTTTATTGATTCAAATTTCTAATTTTACACCAGTGTAATAAAAAAATTAATGCACTTCTATATCCATGTGTAAGTAAACAAGGTTACACTAGAGGTGGAACATATTCAAGTACTTTTGAATCATTAGGGAAATTCTCTATACATAATTAACAAAGTCCCTTTTACTTGTGCCCCTATTTAGTGTCATTGTATTCTTTATATCCATTATTGAGGATATAGTCAATCTAATCGTGAACAATGGAATGCTCATTCTCATTCTTTTTATCCCCCTATAAGAAGGGTCCAGGAATAATATTAGTGAGGTTGATCTCCAATTTCCTACCTCCACTCTACTTCTCTCTAGTCTTGTGGACATCAATTTAGTGGTTGGAGAAACACTAGAAACTTCTATCAAATTACTCTCCCTATATTTCTAATTCTTAAATTTGAAATGAAAATGAAAAAAATAAAGATAGAATTTTTCTATTCAAATCAAAACTAAAGCTTATTTATAGCTCAATAGAGGAAATGAAACAATGCAACAAAATAAATGTTACAATAAAGCCCATTGCTAAATGATTTGGTCTAATGATTGGGATGTGAATTCTTTTGCACAAAAGGTCCCTATTTTGATAGCATGTAGTTATCCCAAAAACATGATGATAAAATTGATGATAATGTCCCTCAATTTTTTATATTTTTGGGAGAGGCAATGGATAATTGAAATGTGATGTATAGATTATAGTGTAGAAAAATTTATCCCTTCCTATTTCTACATTTGTTTTGGCCCTCCTATTTAAAATTTTGTCTTTTTTATGACTTATTTGTTCCTATTTTGGATTCACAAGCCTTATTTAATGCATTTTTTTAGAATAATCTTGAAATTTAACAAATTACAAATCATAATTCAATGTTTGAGGTTATGTGTTCCAAATCTAGTGATCTAGGATTCATAGACCACCTTGGGCATATGGGTACCACCTAGGTCTTGGGACTTGATTTTAAATGATGAATTGAACTTAACAATTCTTGGAGTTTGTGTCCTATTTTTGAGCTACTGGGACTCATACGCCCCAATTGGCGTATGAGTCCTTCTTTAACTAGGACCTTATTTAAATCAAATTCTTGGCAAGATTTTATTATCCTAGTGTGATTGATGAATTAGTATAGGTTGACTACACTTGATCCATGAGGATTCAAAGCATATTTAAGCCACGAAAAATTAGTCCACTAAGATCATTAAATGCAAAACTCAACTAAGAATCTATTAAAACTAAAATATTAAAATATGAAAGCTTCAAAAAAACTTGTTCTAATCCATTGAAACTTATCCTACTAGGGGAGTGGTGTTACATTAATGTTGAATGGCTACCTGTGCCATAGAAAAAAAGACCCTTTGCTTGACATGAGATTAATTCATGATAAATTGGACTAAATGAGGTCTTAATCTAGTGTTTTGAGGCATTTTATGCATCCACACTAGGTCTTGGACCCTTGCAAATTGAATGACATGCTTTTAACAATGTCTTGTAAAGGTGTTGTAAAGTCTTGTAAAGGACTTTCATGCTTTTCTAGACTTAATGAACCCATTTCTCCCTAGTTTAACATTATAAAATTTCTTTAATAATCTTATTACATCAATCTAGAAGGTTTTTTAAATAAACTTAATGATAAACTAGTGTTGTAATGTATCTTGCACATTCACATTGGATTTTGTGCTCTTTTAAGCTATGTGGACCTCATTTTAGTGTTTTGAAGTGTATTTAATCCCACTTTCACATTGAATTTTGTGTCCCAAGCACTATTTGACATTTACATCGTCACTAATAGGGCCCTATTAACCCATATTGTGCATTTCAAGGCATAATTTGATCAAATAACCAATATAGTCATCATATAAACTTGATTTTCTTACTTCTCAGAATTCCAGCTAGCAAAAATAGCCCTTGTGGGACCCATTCACCATTAGTGGCGAATGAGTCCCATTTGAGCCATTTTTGAGGTATGAGCAGGAAAAATTAGGATTTTTATTCAGTTTTTCTTCATGTCAACCTTGGGGGTTCAATTTATGAGAAAATAAGGTGGTTTTCCTATAAATAAAACCTTCTAAACCCTAAATCATCATAACTTAACTTCATTCATCATTTTTCTTCCATCTCAAGTCAAGTAAGCTAGGGTTTTGTCATTCTAAGTCACAAAGGTAGCACTTTTTAGACATTCAAGGGTAGAATATTCATGTTTTGTTGTAGACTTTCAAGATCTATCATCATCGAAAGTTAATCTATTCCATTATTACATGCTTTTTTCCATTCTTTCATCATTTTGGTTTAATTTCCTAAATGGGGTTTGACAAAGGAAACCCCCATGCCCTAACATTCAAAATCTCTCTCTCTTGCATTGTGTATTTGCAAATTTAGGTCCTTTGGAAGCTTGGAAATCATTACATAGATAAAGTTAAAAAGTTTTTAAAGTCCTCTTCTCATTCAAAAAGTAAAAGAATCAACAAAATCTCATTTTCAGACCCATAAATTAGAGTTTCAAAAGCGGACACCTATAGAACATCAAAGTGTAGATCGAAAGCTTTGAAATCCACCTTTGAAAATTCAAAAATTGAAAAGTGGTCTCTTTCACCATGGGTGGTTAATGAGTCCCACCCCAAGGTCATTTTTTAGATTTTTACATTTTTAGATACCCTTTTGTCAAAAATAGGTTTCGGTACAGTTTGGCAGAACTGTGACTGATTCGCCCAGAATGGTGAATGAGTCCTTCCAAGCCTAAAAAATAGCATAAAAAAAATTTCAAATGTAATTTAAAGTCTTCATCAAAGTTATAGGTGCACACTTTTAGTCTGATTCTTTTTTGTTACATTTTTCCATTCATTTGTAGGTAATTTTGTATTACACATTGTGTTTTACAACATAGCATAATTCTTATATTTTTCATTCATAATCAATAAATTAGTTCATATAATTGCATTTAGATCATCTCATTTAGCTCATATAACATCATACATAACATAATTTGAATGAAACTTTAGCATTTTTGGCCCTACCTCTCTCTTTTTAGGTGGAAAATCCTAGAAGAACTAGAGAAGTGCATTGTGCCAAAAATCTATAGTTCATTTTGGTGAACCTACTTTTAGATCACTTTATTTTCTACTTTGGAGTCCATTTTCATCCTAATCCTAGCTTGCATTGAATTTTCATTAGAGTTGCATTAGGTCATTTGCATCTAGGGTTTCAAAAAAAATGTATTCAGAAAAAAGTGGATTTAGCTTGCATTTTTGCATAAAATTTCCTTAAAATTTTCTAAAATTCTGCATCTCCATCTCAGGTCTACATCATACAACATTAAAAACATTGAAAACCATTCAAAATTTCTGAAAATATTGCAAAAATCCCAGTACTGGGACACATTCGCCATACTAGGTGAATCAGTCCCTATCCAGATTTTTGACTAACTGTTAAATAGCATTAGAAACCTCACTTTTGTGCTTCCTAAGCCTCCTAGTATCATATAGTATAAGTCTAGAAAGTTTCTAGAATTTTTTTTTATGCATCTAGCTCAAAAAAATCATTTTACATTACTCATTCTTCAAACCACTTCATTTGTACACACCATTCGATCTGAAAATGATTACATTTCTACAATTTTTCCTAACATTGATAAAATTACTTTTCTCTTTTGCATATACAATATTTCATGAAGCTTTTCATTAGTTTGTTAAAATTTATTTTCATTCTTACATGTACATTGCTTTCATTCTTCAAATCTTGCATATATTAGATAAGAATGTTTTGTATCTTTGCATATACAATGTTCATATTGCTAAAACATTGCAGGAAATGGTTACATGTACTTTGCATTCTTATTGAAACAATGATTATACCTTACATAGTTAGACATGCTAAGAAACATTTCCCATCCATTCCCTATGAGAGTGTTTTAGTGAAAGATACTACAACTTTGTCCATTCATAATGATCATTCTTGTTCTCATAATATCTCTCCTCTTGGTGATGGAGATATTTTAGTAGAAGAATCAATTAATGAGAATTTTGAGAATCCTAGTTGTTTTTCTCCTTTTACTTCTCTTAGTGGACAACACCTTCACAACCAACATAATACAACCTTAGATGATCATGACAACAACATTTGTTCTTCTTCTAGTATCTCTCCTAGTTGTGAAGTAGACACTTTGATGTTCGACAACACAATCAATGTAGGTGATGAGTATATTAGATGTCCCCCTTCACCTAGGGAAACCCCTCTTGAAAAACAATCTTCAACCATTTCTAATTCCCTTACTTGTGAGGAAGTCCTTTTAGAAGAACAAACCTATGAATGTCATAAACATTTGGCTTGTTGTTCTTCTAAAAACTCTCCTCCTAGTGAGAATATCATGGTGCACAAACATATGAACATTGACACATATCCCTTAACCACTAAACCTTCCCTAGATGAGGATACTCAAATGGAATTAGAATCCCCTTCACCAAGATATCATGCCAATAAGGAAAAAAATCTTCACATTATGATAACACAAGTGGGATCTCCTTTAATTAGTGAGCTTCCTAAGTCACCTTCCATTAGTGAAAAACACAAAAAATTTAGAGATGCCTTGAAATTCATGATGTAATATACTCATAACAATGTTGTGCAACCACTAAGTTGTGACTTAGTGACTTAGACATCTAGAGGACCACACAACACTCCTACACCATTACCTTTTCCTCAAAAAGTGCCTAGTGTTGAAGATCTTAAAAAGACTCCTGCTAATATATTTGTATGGGAGCTCATTCAACTTTTACCAATAGTCAAACTTCTTTTCCATGAAATGTTGGAAATACAAAAGGAAGAGATCCAAGCTTACATAAAACTGAATCATGTAACATCCTCCCCTTGTCCCATACATGACACCCAGCTAGAAATCACATTCCATAAACATGAATTACCCCCACTTGAGATTCAACACAAAAATGATCCTTTGATGATAAAGGTGATCATTAATAAAACTCTAATTAGGTACACTCTCATTGACAATGGATTGGAAATTAATGTTTGTAGCATGGACCTCCTACACAAACTTGGAATTGACAAAATGCTCATTCAACTTAATGATGTTCATATTCGTGGATTTGACAATGTTCATAGGAAACGACTTGGGATGATCACATTACCTATTGAGGTCAGACATGTAGTGTTTCCTACCTCTATTCATATCATGCAAGGACCTCTTCCATAAAATCTTATCCTAGGGAGACCATGGATTCATGCTATGAAGGGAGTCCCATCTACCCTTCACCGTATCATGAAGTTTGAATATAAAAACAAGGTATACACAATTGATGTTGATGAGAAAAGCTATGTTTCAACTAATCACAACACTTCCAACTCCCCTAATCCTTTCATTCCTAGATCAAAACTTGAACCTATACAAGTTGGTCCTAACTCTTCACCTTCAGCAAAACTCTTTTGTGATCATTAGGGATTGTTGGATTCTACATCTCCTTTCCATAACATTTCCAAAATCTCACCCTCATGGTCCAAAGAGTCATATACATATGATTCATTTTTACACACAAGTTCTAGTAATGATTCGAGTTTCACACCTACCTTTAAGGGTTGGTGCAAAATATCTCACTTTCAACCCAAACAACCTTGTGTTCCATTCGCTTAACTTAGTTCTACCAAATCACCCCGTGGTGGTGGTGGGGGTAATATAATTCTCATCCATCATGATACAATGACACATCACATTAAAAAGGATTTATGTTCTTGTAAAGCAACGAATCCTTCTCGCGAACACACACCCCCTTCATCTAACTTGGAAGATTGTTATGGTAACAGTTACAACCTTCCTCCTACACATAGGTGGAATGAAAACACAAAAAAATCCAACATATCATACTTATCTTCCCTTTTATCAAAGAATTTTTGCAACAATAACATACAAACTATCAAGGATTATGGTGATCTTGTTTGTGTGGCAACACCTCATTCTTCTACCTAATACTTCCTTTTATCCATTCCAGGTTCACCTTTTCCTCCACTAAGTGGGTGCAAGGGGTTTGATAGCCTTTTCCTTGTATTTCACTTGTCATTTCCTCCTTTGGCTAGTCACTAAACTTTCATGAATAAATAAGAGCAAGCTTGGGATGTGGACGGCATGCCTTCAATTGGCTTGCATATGACATACTTCTCTTTTTCATGATGTAGTTTCTCAGAAACACATGACTTAGCATAGGGCTTTCTAAGTAAGCTCTCATTTCTCCTTCTTCTACTTTAAATGAACTGCTCACAATGTGGGTGCTCACAACCACTTAAAGTGGAGGCATACATCACCATTCACATTTCATTGTGTGATTTTTTTCTTCTTGTGATGCATCCTTTTCCTGGTGGAGTCATTGGGTTTGATTCCCTCCAAGAGCATGATACTTCTTTTGACTTATCCTCTCTTGGATACATTAAGCATGATTTTCCCTAAGATGAGACCTTGCATGAATAAAGAAAAATCCTTTTGAACAATCCTTACACTATTCTGCATTAACAATGTCTATGAGTGTCAAGCATACAAAGTTTTTCTTACTTCATAGAGCTCAAAATGACATCATATTCTTTGTGGCACCTTATTAAAGTTATCAAAATGCATAACTTTAGTATGGTTGAGTGGGAAGCTCATCTAGCAGCATGAGTTTTCCCCATAGCCACCTTTGTGTTTGTGAGTGCATACTAACTAGCATATGTATTTCACCTTTTGGGCATTCTCACCCAGCAGACAACCAGAAGTTTTGAGGCCCCAGAGTGAGTATACTTTTGGGTTTTCTCACCTAGTGGATAGCCAAGAGTTATGTCGCCCTAGAGTGAGTACACAATTCATTTAGGAACAAACAAGCCTAGAACTTATTCACAACTAGTTGGACAAACAATCGAAGCTTGATCCACCTCACTTTCATTCCTCTTAGTTCTTGCCATTACATGATTTTGCATCTTGATGGTTTGTCTTAGGATCTTAGATCTTGGGGGGTTTATTTCCTTCTTGATCTTTTTCATTCTTTATCATTTGCATCTGAACACTTGGATCGCTCTTAAATGTCTACTTTAGTGTGAGTTTGAAGCAAGTTCATCCTCTCACTAAAGTGGGGGCTAAATGTGCTGTAGAAAAAAGGACCCTTTGCTTGGCATGATATTAATTCATGATAAATTGGACTTAATGAGGTCTTAATCTAGTGTTGTGTGGAATTTTATGCATCCACACTAGGTCTTGGACCCTTGTAAATCGAATAACATGATTTTAACGATGTCTTGTAAAGGTGTTGTAAAGTCTTGTAAAGGACTTTCATGCTTTTCTAGACTTAATGAACCCATTTCTCCCTAATTCAACATTATAAAATGTGTTTAATAATATTATTACATCAATATAGAAGGTTTTTGAAATAAACTTAATGATAAACTAGTGTTGTAATGTGTCTTGCACATTCACATTAGTTTTTGTGCTTTCCTAGGCTATGTGGACCTCATTTTAGTGTTGTAAAGTGTATTTAATCACACTTTCACATTGAATTTTGTGTCCCAATCCTTATTTTACATTTACATAATCACTAATAGGCCCCTATTAACCCATATTGTGCATCTCAAGGCATAATTTTATCAAACAACCAATATAGTCATCATATAAACCTAATTTTCTTACTTCTGGGCACTCCAACTAGAAAAATTGGCCCCTGTGGGACCCATTTGCCATTAGTGGTGAATTAGTCCTGTCTAGGTGGGACCCATTCACCATTACTGGAAAATGAGTCCCATTTGAGCTATTTTTGAGGTATGAGTGGGAAAAATTAAGGTTTTTATTCAATTTTTCTTCATGTCGGCCTTGGGGGTTCAATTTATGGGAAAATAAGGTGAATTTCCTATAAATAAAACCTTATAAACCCTAATTCATCATAACTTAACTTCATTCATCATTTTTCTTCCATCTCAAGTCAAGTAAGCTAGGGTTTTGTCATTCTAAGTCACCAAGGTAACACTTTTCAGATATTCAAGGGCAGAATCTTCATGTTTCGTTGCAGAATTTTAAGATCTATCATCATGGGAAGGTAATATATTCTATTATTTCATGTTTCATTCCATTCTTTCATCATTTTGGTTTAATTACCTAAACGGGGTTTAACCAAGGCAAACCCCCATGCCTTAACATTCAACATCTCTCTCTCTTGCATTGTGTAAGGACATTTGAGTTCTTTGCCTATTTTGTCAAGGTGTGAGGTAGAGGAAGCCTCTATCATGGCACCTAAATCATACTCTATTACTGCACACACATACCTACATATTCATCGCCCATGCAAATAGTTGCTATACTTTTATGTTAAAATCCAAATTAGTCATTTATAGTTGTATTACAAAAACTTAGCAGAATTTAGTCATTTTTAGTTGTTGTGATTAAATTTTTTAGTCATGTGACTAAAATTTTTAGGCATGTAGTCACATGACTAAAATTTTTAGTCATGTGGCTAAAATTTTTAGTTACATGACTAAAATTTTTAGTTACGTAGTCATTTATTTGCCAAATTCTACTAGTGTATGATGGGTATGTGTAGGGTATATGACTGACGACATTTTTTAACCCAAAATTGATGCAACAAAAAGGGTTTTTAAAGGAGATTCTCAAATTTTAACTAATATAAATTATGCTTTACTTTGAATTTTATAAATAATTATTATTCATTTTCTATTTGAATTATGATTGACGTCCTAATTGATAAGCTAATTGAAAAACATCTATAGCTTTCAAATAGTATCACATTTTTTGAATCTAAAACATGTGTCACATTCTATGCTTCACATGGTATAGGATTAAAAAAAAATGAATTTCATAAATTTTGACCAAGTTAAGGTGGTCGACATACAAGTTTTATATTTTTAAAAATTTGTAATAAAAAAATCATAATTAATTATTTACTTGGAAAAAAAATTACAAAAAATATACATCACATCTGAACATGAGTCCTCTACTTATATCTAAAATCTTATAAAAAAATATCATTTTATTGTGGTTAGGGTGGTTAGAAAGACACCTACTTCTTATTTTTTCCCTGAAATTTCAAATTTTCACCAAACAATTTTTTTTTTTTAAATAAACCTAATAGTTTAGAAACTACATTCAATTTGCTTCAGATTTTATTCTTACATATTTTTGAAATAATATAGATAAATTGTTCAAATTTTTACGTCAAGTTTCCTAACTCTGATTTTTCTAAAAAATTTGCTACTTAGAGCCTTTTTTTCCATGATGATCCTATACATACCCATTTGCCGGACCCAATATCAGTATTTCATACTATATTGTAACGTCAGAGCTTGCAAAGTAGGATATATGATCTTCATTGCAACATCTACATCATATCCATAATTCAAGTGTTCTGGAGATTCAAGTATGAAGTTATTGCTAATAGAATATTAGCTGCATTTGGACAGAGAGAATTCACTGACCAAACTTGGATTTTCAAAGGTGTGGACCTATTTTGTGACTTGTAGAGCTCAAGAGACCATTTCATAAGGATACACATTCATTAAGAAACCTTATTTTTGATCTACATCATGTTTTTCCAAGGATCAAAGGAAATTCATATGTTTTGGTCGACCTTCACACATTTCATCTACTTCAGGGTTTGAGACCTCTTGAGGCTAACACAAACCTTTTCTAGAGCTGGGAATTGATATATAGGAATCATGTAGTTGCATTAGAAATCAACTGAGGATAGAGATAGAAGTGATAGATAAGGGATTTCACCTGCATTGTATTTTTGGGCCTAACACCATATCCTTCTATAATTCTATAAGCAAGAAGGGAGGGCATATTGCTAAATAATAATTGATCATCATCTATATTTCCATATGCGATTGTGTTCCTTTTCATTGAGTTTCCATTTTTCTTACTCTTGCTACAAGGCTCAATAGTCCTATTCTTGCACCCTCCATCCTTGACTACACCATAATTGGTATGCTCTTGATCTAGAGTTTGTTGTGATGACAAAGGAACCCAACTAGTTAAGCTCAAACTTTCATTTACTTCCTAATCTAGAAGATTTTTTTTATTTTTCTTTAGAACAAGATCCCCTACTTGGAAATAATGACACTTTATCTTCTTTTTATAGCTCCATTTTAGTTAGATTTTATATACTTGCAAGTGATTAAGGGCATCTAGATGATACTCATCCAAGAATTCTAGCTCATTTAGCCAAGATAATCTATACTCTTCATTAGTGACTAGATTTTGCAATGATAGTCATAGTGATGGAAGCAATTCCTCAATAGGGAAGATGGCTTTTGATCCATAGACCAAGGAGAATAGGGTTGTACCTATAGTTGTGTGGATACTTGTTCGATAGGCCCATAGGGTAGGATTTAACTATAGATGTCAATCACAACCAACTTCATTGACCTTTTTCTTTAGGATTTTTAGAATGGTTTTATTTGTAACCTCAACTTGGCCATTTCCCTAGGGGTAATATGAGGTATAGAATCGATGATGGATGTTGAATCTTTGACATATTTATTTCACATCTTGATTCTTGAAGGGTGTTTTGTCATAAGAGATAAGGGCTTGTGGAACACCATGTAACAGTAGATAAGATAATTCATGATAAACTTAGTGATTTTATTCCTCATTATGAAGGCCATAGGAATGGCTTTGACCCACTTGGTTAAGTACTCAATGAATGTTATGATAAACTTATGTCCATTAGATGAGGTTGGAGTAATTTTTCCTATGAGGTCAAGCACCCACTGTGAGAAATTCCAAGGTGTGACCATTGGTTGTAACTCCTGAGCTAGAGCATGAATAAGGTCTCCATGCTATTGACATTGGACACACTTCTACATATATTGATGGGCTCCTTTTTCTATAGTTTCCTAGTAATACCCCATCCTCAATAGTTTCTTAGATAAAGTCATACCACTAGAATGGTAACCACATATGACATTGTGTACTTCTATTAAGATGATTAAGGCTTCACATCAGTTAAGAAATCATAGTAATGTCCCCTTGATGCTTCGATGGTATAAGGTATCACCTAGGATCATGAATTGGGATGCATTTTAAACAAATGTCCTCTTTAAGATTGGAGGTAATATCAGCTGGGATGGTTCCTCTATTAAGGTAGGTGAATATAGCATGATACCAGGAGGATCCAGTACCAACAATGATACACACAGATTCAGATTTTGAGATTTTGAAAGTTGGTATGATAAGCTATTCTACTAATAATTTGCATTGAAGGACATTGTGTGGCATGTCTAACAATGATCCAATTGTTGTCATAGCATTTTTTGTACTTGATTTTTAATCCAAGGAATTTTCTCAAAAGTTATATCTATGAAAAGGCCCTTGAGACTCTCTACCACCTTCTTGTAAGGAGTGAGCTTTTCATCCTCAGTTTGGTAATCGTCATTGACTTGGTTGATAACTAGATGTGAGTCTCCATAGGCTTTCAACTCTTGTATCTTCCATTAAACTACTATCCTTAGACCTATGATCAGGGCTTCATACTTCGCGATGTTATTAGTACATGGAAATGAAATTCTATATTACTTTGGGATGCAATCGCCTTGAGGGGTGATAAAAAAAATGCTCACCCCTAATCCATGTTGGGTGAATGATCCATCAAAGTACATTTTCCATTGATCAATTGTATTGACAAGGAATACTGATTCATTAGGGAATTCAGATATCAACAGATTCTCTGCATAGATAGATCCCTCTACTAGTTGGTCTTTGATCACTTATCCTCTGATGGCCTTACCCTACACATACTCTATGTCAAATTTAGTCGAGATCATTACCCATTTATCCATTCACCTCATGAGAGGTGCTTTGGATAATAGGTATTTTAATGGGTTGATCTTTGCAATAAGCTTAATTTGATGCGACAACATGTAATGTATGAAATTTTGTGAAGAAAAAACCACTAATAAGCAAGATTTTAGAATGGATGAATAGTTCATTTCATAGCCCACCAATGTTTTTTAGATGTAATAGATAGCTCTTTCTTTTCTATTTTCATCATGTTGTGGTAGAAGAGTACCTAGTGTTGTTAATGTTGCTGAGATATAGAGGATTAATGGTTTGTTTGGTATCAGTGACATGAGCACTGGAGGTGTTAATAGGTAGTACTTGATCTACTGGAAAGCTTTATCACACTTCTCATACCACTTGTAAGTTATTCCTTTATGGAAAAGATGTGATAAAGGGTGAATTTTGTTTAATAGTTGCACTATGAACCTTCAAATGGACTGTAATCTTCCTTGTAACCCTCTCATCTACTTCAATGTTTGTGGTGGTTCCATGTCTAGGATGGCTTTGACTTTTGTTGGATAAATTTTTATCACTCTTTGTGACACAATATAGCCAAGAAGCTTCCCTGATGTAACCCCAAAGACACACTTTTTTGGTTTTAGACATATCTTATACAATTCAAGCCTGTCAAAGATGGGTCCTAAGACTTCTATGTGTTCACTCATTTTCTTTGATTTTACCAAAATATCATCCACATGGGTTTCAACTATTTTATGGATCATGCCGTGAAAGATGAGGGTCATTGCTCTTTGATTTGCATTCTTTATGGCATCATGTTCTAGCAATATTTTCCCCATGTTCATAAGTGAATGTAGTTTTTTTGTTGATCCTCCTTGGTAATCATGATTTTATTATAGCCTAAAAAACTATCCATGAGTGATAGCATTTCATGTCTAGCTATTAGATCCATGATGATAATGATGTTAGGAAGAGGGAAATCATTCTTTAGGCATTCCTTCTTCAAATCTTTGAAATCTGTGCATATTTGGATGCCTCGATAGGTTTGGAAACTGGTACCAGGTTTGAAACCCACTTAGGATAGTCAATGTGTTAGATGAATCCAATGTCCAGAAGCTTTTGTAACTCAAGTTTCAATAAGAGTGTTATTTGAGGATGCATTTTCCTTAATTTCTTCTTCACTAGTTTGGCTTCAAGATAGGTTGCTAAATGATACACCACCACCTCTAGACCAAGCCCTGCCATATCTATGTATGACCATGCAAAGTTGGTTCTTTGATCTTTCAAGAATGCTACTAGGTTTTTTGTTCTTCATCCAACAAAGATGGTTTCCTTTTCTGCTAATACTGCTAACTTTTTTGGATGCATTTCACTAAGGGGGAGATTGAATCCCTCATCCTTTGGTGCCTCAGAGAGGTTTTCACCCTTGGATACATCCTTTATTTTTAATATTTTAGGATCAAAGAGTGCTATAGTGTGGTTTTCATTCAAATATTTGCATGTTAGTTGCACATTTTCCATTTTGGGACAAAAGGATTCAATCATCTACCCATATGATAGGGTTGGGTTGGATGGAAACTATCACTGTTCCATGCTTTGGATCTTGCTAGGGAAGACCCCCATGGTGTCACACTCCACCACCTTAACCTATAGGACCCAATGTTTGTGCAGGTTCCACTAGTTCACCTTGCCAACCCAACTATCAAGTCAACTCCTAACAACCAAGCCAACCTTGCTGCAATGCTTCAACTCCTCCTTAGCCCTTAATCTATCCTAAAGGCTTACCTATCCTCACCACTCAATTAGATCTTGCAGGAGTGTAGAGATGTCTTCAAAAGCTTCAAACCTTTCCCCTAGGGTTCTTGAAGGTTCACCAAACTCCACCTTTCCATCGCTTTCACCAAACCCTCACTTAGGGTTAAAAAGGCTACTAGCCTAAGAGCCCCAATTAGGCCTCTTTCTCTAAGAAAATTGATTGACTCTCTCTATTTCTCCAAAGAAACACCAATCTTTCTTTGAGGTTCTTGCTTCAGATGGTCACCTCTCAAGGATTTTCAAGATCTTGAGTCATCATCAGTCGTATAAGGCCTCAACTTGAAATTGGGCAAAATCTAGGGTTTTCAAGCCTTTTCTGGCTGCTTCCAATCTGCTAAGTCTTTTACCTATCAAACAATTTGGTGGAGGTTCCTCCTATTCACTAGACCTTGGTAAGACTCACATCCAACTTCTCAAAAAGGAAATTCAACAAAATTTCATCACCTCTACAAGTTATGTGCTCTGCACTCCTGGTCTTCCCTAGCTGGACTCTTCCTGGCTCGCCTAGGGAAAGACTTTTCTAACAATTCCTGCACTCACACAAACCCTAAAATCTAACATATGTACACACATGGAGTCTAGTCACTTTTCCCAAAGGGCCATACAATTTGTATGGTGGGAAAGTGGTCTAGCATTCCATTCTTTACCGACAGTCTGGTTCAGACCAGCAACAGGGTTAAAGCCAACTATTTACAAACAATGATTGAAAATGAATTCAAAAGAATAAAATATGGCACATTAAGATTGAGAAAACACTAATCTACATCCCCCATTAAACATAGTAACAATTTCAATTCATTAAGTTCTACTTTGAAGCAAAATTAGAAATAACACACAAAAGCATTGTTTTTCTTCGAATTCACAAAATTTTCCCACAATAATAATGCCTCCAACCTTTCTCTTAGGCCGAGGCACATCTTTTATAGGGTTCCTAATTTATTTATGCACCCTTGGTTGAACATGTAAGTTATTATGTGGCAAAGTTGCAAAAATGGAACATTTTTGCATCTTTTGCCAATTTTCAAGAATCCTAAATAAAATGAGTTTTTAAACTCATACACCCTTTCCACTTCTTAATCTACTTATCACCACAGATTAAGACTTATTCATAAACCTCTAATTATATCTAAATGGTCAACATGACCTTTATGGTAATATTACAAAAAGAAAAATGCATTCAAGACTTTCTAAATGACTAGTGTTCCTAGGTGCTCCTGCACCATTCTCCCCATCCCTACACAAACACTAAGGAATTTGAGGAGAGATCAGTGACACATCAATTCCCTACTTCTTAAACTCAGCTTCATCTACCCAAGTAGCCTCAGATTCATGTTTGTTCTTCCATTTGATAAGATGCTCCATGCACACCTATGCCTTGTAGATTTCTTCACTCGTGACTCCAAGATCCTCTTTGCTTGTAGCTTGTCTGGAGTAGGTAACGCTATGTTGCTTACATCCTTGAAGATCTCCCTACTGTTCTGATCCATGTCTTTGATTGATCCCTTATACTTGATCAAATCAGCTACATTGAACACTGGTGAAATCCCTAAATCTGCAGGTAACTCCACCTTGTATGCATTTTTCCCATACTTGGCTAACACCTTGCATGGTCCCACTCTTTTCATCTAAAATTTGGTTGAGGTACCCTTCTACAACCTGGATTTGTTGAGGTGAATCATGACATAGTCTCTGACTACAAATTGCAAATCTTTTCTTGACAAATCTACCTTATCCTTCAACTTTTGTGTAGCCTCGATGATTGTCTTCTTTACCTACTCCTAAATCTCTTTCATGGTCTGAGTGAAGTCCTCTACATGTCCACTCCTATGCTCCATAGCTCCTAGATCTCTGAGCTCACACACACCTCTTGGGTGCATTTCATACACTATTTCAAAAGGACTCTTCCCTGTAGTCCTATTCACACTATCATTGTATGCATACTCAGCCTGTGATATAACCAAGTCCCATGTCTGTCCATACTCTTTGATTAGGAATATTAGAAGGCCACCTAACACCCTATTAACCACCTCAGTTTTTCCATCGGTCTGAAGATGGTAAGCTGATCCAAAAGATAGGTTGGTACCTAATTTGCTCCATAGAGTCTTCCAAAAATGACTCATAAACTTCACATCCCTATCCGAGACAATGCTCAAAGCCAATCCATGAATCCTTACAATTTCCTTGACTAAATGATGAGAAATGTAACTAGCATCATGTGTGGTCTTGCAAGGAATAAAGTGACTCATCTTACTGAATCTATCTACCACCACATAAACACTATCAAACCCTGTCTTAGTTTTGGGAAGTCCTACCACAAAGTCAATGCTAACACACTCCCATGGTCTGTTGGGAATGGGTAGAGGTTGATACAAACCTACATTACTAGCTCCCCCTTTGGCTTTCATACACACTACACACTACTCCACATACCTCCTGACATCCTTTGGCAACTAGGGCCAATAGTAAAACCTTTGCACTAGTTCCATTGTCTTGTTGATACCAAAATGACCACTAAGACTACCATTGTGTTTTTCTTGGATAAGATTCTATCTCATAGAACCTTTTGGCACACACAACTGATTTCCCTTGAATAAAAATCCACTTTTTAATGTATACTCTGAGTATTGACTATGAAAATGATTCTCAAAGTTAGAACATACCTTGTAGGCCTTTTAGAAGTCTTCATCTTCACCATAGTGGTCCTTGAAACTCTCTATTCCAATACTCTTGATTTGTATCTCTTCCACTGTCAACAATCTTCTACTGAGTGCATCTGTCACCTTGTTCAACTATATCTTCTCGTGCTTGATGGTGAAGGTAAAAGCTTGGATGTATTCCATCCATTTCAAATGCCTATTACTCAGCTTCTCTTGAGTGTTGATATAGCTAAGTTCTTGATTATCAGTAAAGACTACAAACTCTTTGGGTAGAAGGTAATTTCTCCACTTCCTAAGTGATTGAACTAAAGCATACAGTTCTAGGTCATAGGTAGAGTACTTTTCCTTAGCTTCATTGAGATTTTCACTAACGAATTCTATAGGCCTCCCTTCTTGGCTTAGCACTCCTACTACTGCAACTCCACTAGCATCACATTCCATAGTAAACAACTTGTCAAAGCTAGGTAACAAAAGTATAGGTTGAGTTGCCACTTCTTGTTTCTGTTTCTCAAAACCTTTATCATCTTCTTGAGTCCACTTAAACTTAGTTTTTAAGCCTACTTTGATTGTATCTAGGACTGGTGCACATATGCCACTAAAGTTCCTTATGAATTTTCTATAAAATTGAGCCAATCCATGAAAACTCCTTACCTCTGTCCCTGTGGTTGGTGTAGGCCAGTTTAGAATAGCTTCCACCTTGCATGGATCCATCTTCAATGATCCTTGGGATAATACAAAACCCAAATACACAAGCTTATGTTTGAAGAACTCACATTTCTCTAGGTTGATGGCCAACTTCTCCTCTTGCAATCTTCTAACAACCAACTCCACATGCTTTAGGTGTTCCTTTGTTGTCTTGCTAAATATGTGTATATCATCAAGGTATACTACCACAAATATCCCTGTAAAGTCTTTGAGCACTTCATTCATGAGCCTCATGAATGTGCTAGGGGCATTAGAGAGGCCAAATGGCACAACTCTCCACTCATACAACCCATCATTTGTTTTAAAGGTTGTCTTCCACTCATCTCCATCCTTGATTCTGATCTGATGGTATCCACTCTTGAGATCCAACTTGGTAAAATACTGAGCTCCTCCATGACAATCCATCAAATCCTCTATCCTAGGAATAGGAAACCTATACCTGATTGTGATTCTATTTATAGCTCTAGAATCAGTGCATAACCTCCACTTGCCTCCTTTCTTGGTTGTGAAGACCATTGGTACTGCACATGGGTTGATGCTCTTCCTAATCAATCCTTGATCTAACAACTCTTGCACTTGTCTAGCTACCTCTAGATTCTAATCTGGTGTAATATTGTAAGCTAATTTGTTTGGCAATGAATCCCCTAGTATGAATTCAATATAATGACTAATGGCTCTCTTTGGAGGTAAAGTTTCAGGTGTTCCATCACTCACTATGTCCTTATACTTCTCAAGCAATTTCTGGACTGCTCCGGGTATGACTATTTTCTCAATCTTGTCCTCTCCCTTGGGTTGCACCATGACCACATATCCTTCACCTCCTTGATGTAGGTTGTTGATGAACTCTTTTCCACTTCTTAATAAGACACTAGGGGTCTTTGACTATCCCTCTTCTTCATCTGACAGTGACTGCAACTTGAATTTTTTTCCTTCCTTCTTGAATTAGATAGTATTTTCCTTTCCATCATAGATGACACCTCTGTCATACTACCATGCATCCATGGGTAACACGTCACAAATCAACTTGTCTTTGTATCCTCCAATGGAGAACTCCACCATTGTCTACTCATTGACAAGAACACATCGTCCTTTGTTCAACCATGTTACCTTGTAGGGATTAGTGTGGGGTACCTTTTCCAACTTCAATTTCATCACTGCCTCCTTTGAGATTATGTTGTTAGTAGACCCTGAGTCCACTATAACCTTACACACCTTTCCTAATATCTTGCATATTACTCTAAATGAGGCTCTTCTCTATTTTAGCTCTTCCTTGACCGATTGTCTGATCAAAACTCTACTAAACATCAGAATCTAACCCACTTTTGATTCAATGTGACTAACCTATGGTGACTTGACACTCATGGTGTCCTCTTGTGCATATGCCACTCTCTTTTTAGTATTTGATGAGGATGCTTTCTTTGGGCACCTATAGGCTGGATGACCCACTTGACCACAGTTATAACATTTCATATTGGTAAAGTATGAACTACTTCTGCCTGCTCCTCCTCCTCTATTTGAACCTCCTTGAGGTCCTCTACCTCTATTATATCCTCCTCTAGAAGTTGTTTCACCTCCATGCTCTATGAGTTTAGACTCTCCCTGACTTCTTTATTTAGTCCCTCTACCTTGGTATCCACCTCTATGTCCTCTTTGATCTCTACCTTTGCCTCTACTTTTAGAAGCTTGATCTTGTTTCCTCTTGCTTCTTTCTTCAATCTTTATGGATAATTGGTAACATTAGTGTACTGTCTTAGGACTTAGAAGAATCATCTCCTCTTGGATGTTCAACTTCAAGCCATTAAGATACCTAGCCACCTTGAGACTTTCATCTTCTAAAACATTAGACCTCATACAAAGTTTTTGGAACTCCTCAGTGTAAGTGTTCATGTCTTGGTCTCTTTGCCTCAAGCTTTGTCTCTTCTTATGTAACTGAATCTCATAATCATCTGGCATGTATGCTTCTCTCACTTTTGCAACCATACCCTTCCAAGTTGAAATAGGCTTCTTGCCTTCCTTTTCCCTCTCTATTTGAATGAATTTCCACCATCTCAAGGTAGATCCTCTCAATCTTGATTTGGCCACCTTTACCTTTTGTGCTTCAGTGATTCCATCACATTCAAAATGTTTTTCCATTCCCTCTATCCAGTCCATGACTAGATCAACCTCCATTTTCCCACTAAATAGTGGTATGCCTTCAAGTTCTTTTCCACTCAAATCCTTTAATTCTTTCAAGAAAGGATCTTCTTTCAAAATAGGGTCAGGTTTAGGGGTCTTGTCTTCCTCTGCAACCTCTTCTTTCTTGGGTACCCTTCCTTCGAACTGCACATTACTTATTGCTTCCTCAAGTTGGGATATTCTTTCCTTCAATAGCCTATTTTCTTCCTCCTATTCTTCAACCATCTTGGCCAATTCTACATTTGTCACCATGATTGTAGAACCACTAGACTCAATCTTGGACATACAATAGTCAATCCAAAATCTTTAACTCACTCTGATACCAATCTGATAGGGTTGGGTTGGATGGAAACAATCACTATTCCATGCTTTGGATCTTGCTAGGGAAGACCCCCATGGTGTCACACTCCACCACCTTAACCTATAGGACCCAATTTATGTGTGGGTTCCACTGGTTCACCTTTCCAACCAAACTATCAAGTCAACTCCCAATAACCAAGCCAACCTTGCTGCAATGCTTCAACTCCTCCTTAGCCCTTAATCTATCCTAAAGGCTAACCTATCCTCACCACTCAATTAGATCTTGCAGGAGTGTAGAGATGTCTTCAAAAGCTTCAAACCTTTCCCCTAGGGTTCTTGAAGGTTCACCAAACTCCACCTTCCCATTTCTTTCACCAAACCCTCACTTAGGGTTAAAAAGGATACTAGCCTAAGAGCCCCAATTAGGCCTCCTTCTCCGAGAAAACTGATTGAATCTCCCTATTCCTCCAAAGAAATACCAATCTTTCTTTGAGGTTCTTGCTTCAAATTGTCACCTCTCAATGATTTTCAAGGTCTTGAGTCATCATCAGCCATACAAGGCCTCAACTTGGAATTGGGAAAAATCCAAGGTTTTCAAGCCTTTTTTGGCTGCTTCCAATCTGCTAAGTCTTTTAACTATCAAATGATTTGGTGGAGGTTCCTCATGTTCACCAGACCTTGGTAAGACTCACATCCAACTTCTCAAAAAGGAAATTCAACAAAATTTCATCAACCCTGCAAGTTATTATATCTGCACTCCTAGTCTTCCCTAGCCAGACTCTTCCTAGCTCACCTAGGGCAAGACTTTTCTAACAGTTCCTGCACTCACACAAACCCTAAAATCTACCATATGTACACACATGGAGTCTAGTCATTTTTCCCAAAGGGCCATACAATTTGTACGGTGGGAAAGTGGTCTAGCACTCCATTCTTTATCGACAGTCTAGTTCAGACCAGCAACAGGGTTAAAGCCAAATATTTACAAACAATGATTGAAAACAAATTCAAAAGACTAAAAGATGGAACACTAAGCTTGAGAAAACAATAATATACATCCTCCAATAAACACAATAACAATTCCAATTCATTAAGTTCTACTTTGAAGCAAAATCAGAAATAACACACAAAAGCATTGTTTTTCTTCCAATTCACAAAATTTTCCCACAATAATAATGCCTCCAACCTTGCTCTTAGTTCGAGGCACACATTTTATAGGGTTCGTAATTCAGTTATACACCCTTGGTTGAACATGTAAGTTATTATGTGGCAAAGTTGCAAAAATGGAACATTTTTGCATCTTTTGCCAATTTTCAAGAAACCTAAGTAAAATGATTTTTTAAACTCATACACCCTTTCCACTTCTTAATCTACTGATCACCATAGGTTAAGACTTATTTAGAAACCTCTAATTCTATCTAAATGGTCAACATGACCTTTATGGTAATATTGCAAAAACAAAAATGCATTCAAGACTTTCTAAATGACTAGTGCTCCTAGGTGCTCCTGGACCACCATAGTTCACCCCCATGTATATCTCTATATCAAAACCATCCTTGTGATCTACCCATGGTAAGTTGTCATGGAGTCCCATGAATTCTAAGATTGCTTCATTTTTTTGAATAAATCTAGAATCAGTGGTCTTTGCTAGTCCTAGTCAATGAGTTGTGGGTATGCTAGGCTAATTTTAGTGGGTTGATCATTTGGACTAAAAGATGTTGTGGATATCATGAAGAGAGAGTTATCCTCAAATAGATTGGAAACATCAAGGGGGAAGTCGTCTAAGTTAGTTCACATGATGTTGGTAACCAAGATGAAGTATTAACCCGTTTAGTAGAAGTACCTTTGCTAATAAGGGTAGCCTTGCTATTAGTACATCCTAAGTCGAGATTCTTTAGACATTTCTCAAGAATGATGGGTTCTAGCAAACCTTTGTTATTTTTTCCTAGTTTCTCATTGTTTTTGTAACCCCAACTCATCATTATCTACAAGCCATTGTTGTCATCTTCCATGGGAAGAACAAGGATGGGTCATTCATCTTGATACAACATTTTAGAGATCTCTTCCTCATTGGCATCCTCTTTGTTCAAATCCCCCCACTTAGTGAAGGTAGTAGTTGTCATCTTTATTGTTTGAATGAATTTTTTGCTAGGTGTGGATTTCCCATGAGATTTGGGAGAAAGAGATATCTCTCCCAACAAAAAAGTATCATTTTTTAGTTTATATCTTCCACAACCATCGACCTAGATCACTGCTTTGATATCAAGAATTTTCTAAACAATGGGTGTTTTCATTTTTGAGGTAGATGCAAGCCCATGATAGTTAAAAAAATGAGGAGGATGGTGTAGGCCCTTAATCATTTTTAGGGATCTTGGGTATCTTGTAAAACTTGGCCTCAAGGTTCTTGCAATACTTTGTAAAAAGGATTATGATTGCCATGGATGGTAACTTCTATGTCCTCAAAAGGAAATTTGACACATTGGTTATAGGTCAAATCTATAAATTTTATGGCATGGATCCATGGTTGGCCAAGTAGGATGTTGTAGGGTAGGTCAAGGTCTAATACTTGGCATGTAGTTTCTACAATGACATGTCCTACTTGAATGGGTAGTTTGATGATGCCTTTTGATACCTGCTCTTGATCATCATATGCTCTAATAGTGGTACTCTTTGATTTCTCAATAGTATCCCCTGAATAGCCCAAACATGATTAACTAAAGCGTTCAAATTTTTAGACCAACACCTCCATCTACTAAAACTCTTTTAACCTTGTTCTTATGAATAATGGCCTCAAGGTACAAAGCATGGTTATGTGATGGCTACAATGGTAGGTCTTGTTCTGAGAAGGTGAGAAGATGATTATTGATATTCTCTACCATAGCTTGGAATTGTTTTGTATCAATATCCTTGGGGATGGATGATTAAGATAAAGCTTTGTCTAAGATTTCCCTATGTGTGAGTGATAGCCTCAATTTTTGTAAGATATAAATCTGTGTGGAGGTATTCTTAAGTTTATCTAGGAGACTATACTTTCTAGGGTTTGATGCTTGTAATGTAGGTTGTGCCCTAGGTTTAGATGAAACTCCTTGGATGGTGACTTTTCCATGTCACATTGTGACTCGACACTCTACACTAGGCCCTTTGATCATGATGACAATGATGACACTATCACAGGAAGTGACTACATTGGGATAGGTATGTTGTGTGTTTGTGAAATCCTTAGCTTTTCTCTAGTGTTGTTTCCTTTGCTATGATCTAGAATAGGGTTCTTGTATATCTTAAGATCCTCATTTCTAGCTAGTAATTTGATAGATTTATATGCACTCTCAATAAGATCTTGGATAATATTTTAGAGCCTCATCTAGTTCAATGTTGTGTCCTTTGATTTTGTGAAAGTCACAAAGATCTTTTTCATTGTAACAAGGTGGTTTATCTTGTGATTCTTAGTAGTTTTCAAAATTGGGAAGTGTTCTCAAGTTTGAATCTACCAGTTTCTTCATGATGGTTTTAATAGGCTCTAACAACTATGTGTATTTTCATTTCAAATAGTTATTTTTGTTTGGTGTTCATTGTTGTTGCATTTGAGTGTTGTTAACTTGATTTTTTTGTGGTCGTGTTTGTTACACAGTTGATTGAATGTTAGCTATTTTATTTTTTTGGGCCTAGGATCACTTAGGACCACCTTAGCATCTACCACACCATCATTCATTACATTCTTTTTCTTAGCCTAGACAAAAGGCTTGTCATTTGAACTAGTTGATGGGCGGTTGTCTTTGTAGGCTTGAGTATTTCCTTGTGAGATTAGAGCTCTCTCAATGTTAAGGGCTCTAGGGACAAGCTCATCATAAGAGGTAATGCGCTACATCTTTAAGTGGAAGGATAGATCTGGATCTAGATTTTCTATGATAATCGCCACTTGTTGTTCATCAGGAATGGGCCACTTGCTCTTACTAGCTCTTTTTTTCCACAATTGCAATAAATTGGTGAAAGATTCTCCTTTGTTTTTTTTAAGAGTGTACAAGTCTTCTAGGATTATGTCCATGTCAAGATTAAAGGATAAGTGGTCTATGAATCTATCAAAGATTTCTTGGAAGGTTTTGATTTTGGGAGGTAACTGAGGAAACCAAACAATGGCTAGTCCTAGCAAGCTTCATGGAAAGAGAGGCATTAAATAGGACTCATTGTAGGTAACCTACATACACATAATGTTAAACTCTTTGGCATGGTCCATAGGACTTCCTATCCCTTTTTATTTATCAAATTTTTGGACTTGAAATCCACGAGGGACTGGTACCATTACAATGTTTTGATCTCAAATGGATATGGGCATAGGTTTTGTGTATGGGGTTTCTTCATTTTTCCCATCTGAATATTCTGCATTTCTTATGTTAACACCTTAAGTTGTGATGTGACATCATCTTGTGGGATAGGTGGAGGAACATATGGTGAAAATGCAGATGAATTGTATGTGGGATTTGATATGATGAGGTGTTGTATGTTGTGTATGGGGTTGTAGGATATTGCAAAGGTGATTGTGGTGGAGTACATGCTCCTAGAATATTTTGATTGATGATGTTCTATTGAGGATTATAGTAAGAACCTTTTTGCCATTATTTTTGTTTTTGTTGAGCATATTGTTGAGCTAGTAAGGATTTTTGTTCTATTTTTTGTTGTTTTGGTGCTATTAAGCCTACTTGATGTTGTTGTTGGGATTGTTGTTTTTATTGTATCAGAGGTCTTGTTGTTGTTCTTACTATGTTACTAAGGTTAATTGCTATTATTGTCATTGTTGTTGTGCTACTAGGTCTACTTACTAGGCTTCTAAGGTTGCTTGATTTTGTTGTTGTTGTTGTGCTACTAAGGCTACTTTTGTTGTTGTTTCTATTATTGTGTTGCTAGGGATACTTGTTGTTGTTGTTGTTGTTGCTATTGGATGGCTTGTTTCAAGGCTATAACATGTTCTTGTAATGTGGCATCAATTGATTGTTGGGACATTTGTGATGGGTTGATGATTGTTGATAAGAGGCTGGGGGTTCCCTTGATTTATCATTCCTTGCAAGAGGGTGGATTGAGGTGGAGGAATGTAAATTTCAAGTCCCATTTGATTTTGCATGATGAGAGGGACCATGGGGAAAGATGATGAAGAAGCCATTAGATATTGTGATGTTAATGACACATTAGTACCTTGAGATCATTGATTGAAAGGGTTCCCTTGGTCAATCAATGTTTTGAGGATTTCCTTGTGTTTGGGATGTGATCAAGGTATTACCTTGGTTGATGATGAACAAGGGGTTGTTTTGAGTTGAGTTAGTGATGAATGAGATGGATGTGTTTTGGGTAACCAATGGGGTGGTTGAAATCATTGGGGGATTTGATGAAGATGTTCCATATTGTGTTGAAGATTGATTTTGCATAAGGGGATTAACTTTCCCTTTTAGGTCTATTGATACACTTGGTCTATAATTCCTTGCATGATGTTGGGAACATGTGTGGTAATTTTGGGGATGTATGGGGATGGGTGACCTTTATATGTTAAGGTTATCATGGATTCGTGAAGTGTAAGAGGTTTATTTTGATGTAAGGGGTTTTCAGCAACGGGGGGCACCAAAGGTAGATGTCCAAGTGGTGGTTTGAGAAGGATTGGTGTTGAGGGTACCCACAAGTGTGTTTCTTTTGAATAGAATAGTATGGAAAAATTCCTTAACAAGACAAGCTACAATACTAAGAGTTGGTGTTTGATTTATCCCTAGTGATGGATTCATTTGAATAGTGGATGAAATCAATCCTTGTATCAATGATTGTACAATAAAAGATGGGGAAATTGGAGCTACATTTTATATGGCTTGAAATTCTTGTTTGTACTCCATGATTTCTTCCCTAGTAAGTCCAAATGGGTTATTTGTACTCCATGATCTCATATATCCCTAATGGAGATGAAGGTTGTTGTGACCAGGTGACTTGACTTCTTGGATCAAATTCTTGAGGTGAATGTGACTTTGGTTTTCTCCATGATTCTCTTGTGTTGTGATCTTGTCTTTACTAGAAAATTTGGATAACCTATGGGATGTTTGTGTTGAGATTTGTAATGTTTAAGCTCTCTAGTTGACTCAAATATAGGTAAAAGGGATGCTCTAAGTAATTTTGGAGAAATGATGGTAGTGGGAGATGAAAATATGAATGATATGGGGAGTGATCTTTGCATTTATTTTCTAGGAAAACACTTTTGACATAAGTTTGATTGTTTGATACTTGGATAATGGATGTTTTTGAACTTGTGAATCTTTAGGGTAGACTTGTGACCTTCAATATGAACAAGTTCAAATACGATAACTAACTTAACCAAATGCATGTAAAATGATTCATTTCACATAAAAAGTAGCTAAGTTTGGGTTTGGTGGGTTGATAGATGTCTAAGTCTAAAGTGTTGGTGTGTTCAAAATTTTTGCAAAGTTTGGTGAAATGAAGTTTGGATTTTGATAAGGGGTGAATGAAATGTTTGACACAATGTTGACCTAGAGTGAACCTTTGTTTTCCATGAACAAGGTAGTGAGAAACATGCTAGAACCCTAGAGTTTTCAAATCCTAAAGACTCAATGATAAAGGATAAGTTCTTGTGAAATGTGTGGATCTGCTTCATTCATGAAATAACATAAAATATGTATCCTTAATAATTTATCTCAGTTGTAGTAATTCCTTAGGCTACTTCTTCTAATATAATTTGAACTATGATGTCTAAGTTTGAAATAGCAACATGTAGACCTTTTGAGGATTTTTGTTTTATGAGAGATCATTTAAGGCAAGCCTAAGACAAATGTTTGACTTTAAATGAGGGTTTCATATTGGGCATACATTTTAGAATCATTCATTGAAATGTGTCTATAAAAATTCCTTACCAAAATGTCTTTGTTGTGGTAAAGACTCACAAGGTGTCTCTTGATAGCTTTTTGACTATGATACCTAAGTTTGAAGTGATGACATGTAGACCTTCTCTTGGGGATTTTTATTTTAAGAGAGATCATTTAAGAGAAGCACAAGATTGTGGAAAAGAGGATATTTATTTTCATGCGAGAGGTGGTAATATGGGCCTTATGTCCACAATATCGGCTTGTTACTCTTGTTCATCTAAGATGTATGCTACATTTCTCCACTGGATGGGTGTTTCATTTGTTTCAAAAGTGAAGCTTCACAAACTACAAATTATATTTGTTTGTTCTCCCTTAATTAGTTCAAATTTTGGTTGAATGATAGTAGGCATAAGGTTTGGTTATTCAACAGGAGTGATCAGATGCCAAATGGTTATGTGGGGTTCAACATGTCAATTTATCTTTCTTAAATGAGTTTCTTTTTACCACAAACACTTTTTCTTTCTTAAGTTCAAGCTAAATGTCTATGTCAAAAACATCATTCATTCCACAAAGTCCATTTTGTGAAAAGGATGAAGTTAGAGGAATAGTTACCTAGGTTAACTTTGGGAAGTATGGATTGAGATGTAAACCAAAATATTTATAAGTCTCTAAGAATAAATCCTTAGGATGAGCATCAATATCAAGGTTTTTTCAAAGGGTATCCATACTTAGACTAAAGGGTTTGAAATTTTGAAAAGGGTTGTTGATGTTTGTTTGCAATTGTTTTGGAACCAAGAAAATGTTAAATTGACTCACAAGCATATAAAATCCTAGATAGAGTTGCTATGTATTTCTTAGTAGGCTTACCATCATCAAAAGAGATGATTAATCCATTAAAATGAAATAGGAAAATAGGATATGTCAAGGAAATGTAACATCTTGACACGCCAAGAAAAGTATTCCCTTCCCCATTTTCTTTATGTCCTCAATCAAAAACCGGACATGGTAAGTAACTTCTTGGAGAGATGCTACTATAATGCACTACCTTAAAATATATTTCATAATTGGACTTGGTTAGCCACTACAAACAAGGATTTTAATGACCATATTCGAGATAAACTAGTGTCATACACATGTTGATCACTCAATTAAGAGGCCTCACAACCCTTAGAAATATCTAATGTTTTTAACACATCACAAGGATACTAAGGGAGACATTCAATTGTATGGGACAACCACAACCAATTAGTTAATGTCTTTATTCACATATATTATTTATATAGTAGACCAAAATGAAAGCACCACTTGGGTTGTTCTGTCTCACATGTTGAGAGGCAGACCCTCTAAAGGTAACACATGTTTTTAGCATAAAATGATTTTTGTCACCCAAGATTTCCAATAGGTGCAAAGGGAGAGGATAAGTGCTTCCAAGAATAAAAGTTATACTTGCATGTTTCTCTTCACCCAAGATCACACGAAGCCCAAGGGGATTAGATATGCATAGCAAGAATACTTAAGAAAGTCAAAAAATTGTTAATTTTAATCCATCATAGAAAAATGAGTTCATTTTAAGCACCAATTTGAATTGTGGAAGTTGTGTTCTTCAATTTTAAACCAACAAGCATAATGATATGAGGGTTCAACTTTAACCAATTTTAATGTTTATTTTAAATCCCAAAAAGAAATATAGTTTGTTCCTAAAACATGAGATGAAAGCTTCATAAATGGGTTATCATTACCCTATAAGTATTTAAACACTTGTTACAATTATATTCAAATGGTAATATGCTCTTTCACTTTGAATGTTATCATCCAAACTTAAAATTAAAGCACATCGCAAAATTTAGGTTCAGTTTCTATTTACCAATAAATCATGATGTTGAAATCAATTCGTCACTGAATTTCATCAATAGCATTTCCATATAGCAAGTGTGTTGCTATACTAAAAAATTAATGGCGTCGATCTATAGAAAATAGTGACGTCAAATGTGTCACCCTAAAAAATGTTTCACTATACTAAAATTCACGATGCGTTAAAAAATGATGCAAAGTCAAGGTGAACGTTAATCACAAATGCTAACTATCAATTCAAAACAATGGACTCTTCTTATTAATGCCTTCAATCCATCAAGCATCAACTCTCCCTCAAGGAGTCTTATTCCTCCCATCTACAAAACAACTACAAATCTCCACCAAGACCCTGAAAAAGTCCCTCAACATGCCTCTGATGACAACTTAGCCATTTACATTCAATCTTAAAATTAGATTCCACTAAATAATCAAAACTCACCTTTTTGTCACTAGTCTTCCTTGTAGTATAGGGAAACCATTTTTTTAGTCTTTTGTCCAAATCCTTCCAAAACACCAAGAAAATTAAAAAAAATTGATTCAAGGACCCTTTTCCGGTTTATTTAACATATCAAAGAACCATACACTACTCTTTTGGATCAAAGACTTCAAAATTAATAATTTCACAATTTTAGGCCTCTAATTAGGCCACTTTTCCAAAGGGACCACCTTTTATTTTCCTCATCAGACCCACAAACCCAAAAAAAGTCTTGAGGAATGATCCAGAATCACACATTTTCTGTGTTTTAGGCCTCCAAGTACACAACTAAGCTTCCAATCCAAAAACCCTCCTAAAAACACATGGAAGTAGGGTTTTTGGGCACCCTTATTGTTTCTCCACATTCCCAACCATTCTAGAACACACCAAATTCTTAGACATTCTTAATTATGCCCCCTCATGTTTAAAGAACACTCATTAGGTCACTTTCAATGTTGTTTCATCAATTCCTAGTTTTGAACCATCTTTCTTTCAAGGGAAACACACACTTCCAACCCTATTTTTCATGCTACAAGCCAAGGAAACTTTATTTCATGCATCCTACTCATAGTAAGTCATTCCCTACATCCAAATGCATCATACCACTGAGTTAAAATTAAATATAGTAGGTGGGATGATGTTTAGGCCATTACAATGGCTCCAAAACCCTTATGTCTGCTCAAACCCGGTATGGAGGATTTAGAGGTTTTCAAGCCTTAATGTTCTAAACTAACCCCTATCAAGCACCAAAAGAAAGTTAGAACATATTTATACATATTCATATGAGTAAATAATACATGTGAAGCCTGTACGGTCTATTAATAGTGAGAGAATACTGAAAACACAGAGAAAAAAGAAAATTTTCAAAGACTATCATATTCACTTGGAAACAACAAAACTATTCTCGAGATTCCCCAAGGAGTTTATAACATTTTTCACACTGTTTAATTCCCCCAGTATCCACAAATTCCAAACAACCACCTTTTGAAAGCATATAACTAGTGGAATTACAATTATGTTGCTTAATGCAACTTATAAACTTGAAACCTTATGCTTTTACCTTCATGACTGGCTACTACATATAATCTCATATTATTTATTTTATTAGGCTTACAAATGAAATGTATTGACTCATTTTAAAATAAGAAATCATAGGACTACTTAGACATAAGATTTTGTACCTAGGTGATATGGTGCCCCTGCACCAAAAAATTAGCTTCTAGTGTCTCTATTTTAATGCATGTTGATGAAATTTAATATATCTTGCTAAATTAAATATACGTCATTGTTTCAAATATCAAATGTGTTTGTGATTTATCAATAGCATCGTTGAACCTAAAAACACAAGAAAATAATAGATTTAACAAGCAATTCATTAGAATTGGTTAGTTCATGCCATCCTTCTAGTCCCAAAATGTGACTAACAAATGTAGTATAGACTGACTACACTTGATCCATGAGGATTCAAAGTGTATTTAAGCCACTAAAAATTAGTCCAGTGAGATCATTCAATACAAAAATAAACTAAGAATCCATTAAAACTAACATATTAAAATATGAAAGCTTTAAAAACACTTATTCTAATTCATTGAAACTTATCCTATTATGGGAGTGGTGTCACATTGATGTGGAATGGCAACCCTTTCCCAATCACTTGGATGATGAGATTTTTTCAATCGATTCTATTAAAGAGAATCAATGAAACCGATGAGAGATGTGTGATAAAATATGATATAAAAGCTATTTGACATGATATATGCTAAGATGATCAATATGGGTGTATGCAAAGCTATTCTAAATGGAGTTTAAGCTCAAAAGATTAAAACCCTAATTACAAAATATGCTAAATGGATGCATCTATGTTACCATGGAAGCCATTAATGGAAGCTAAGATAATATGTTGCATGAAATTAACTTAAAATTCTTTCTAAAACATTAAATATGAGTGCAAGATGAGAGTGATTTTAATAGTGCAAGTTTTCTCTTAAAAGGTGGGTCCCTATTCAATAGATGCAAGCTCTATTTATAGAATAAGAAAAATGAAACTAATGGCCAAGATCAAAAGGATAGATCAATGGTCAGAATGGAAGGAAAATGGAGGCATGGATCATGGATTCTCATCAAGGGTTAATAATGCAAGTTGATATTTAATCAAGGGCTTACATTCATCCAAACAAACACACTTTCAAAACTTGCACAGGAAGTCTTGTTGAAAGTTTGTTGCAAGGAGGAATATTCCTTTTTTCAAATGAGTGAAGAAAGAGAATATTCTCATGGGTGAGGAAATTAGATATTTAGTTAATTAAAACCAAATTAAATTGTGCAAAGGGGAAGGAATATTCCATGCACTACTGAATTTGACTCCATTTTCTGATGAATGTTCATCGGTCATTCGACAAATATTTGTTGAAATATCGACGAATTGATGAAAACAATTTCATCGCTATTTTTCTGTCGAAGGTTCGACAACTAATTAAACTCCAAAGTAACAACGCAGATTCGTTGGTCTTCGGCATCATAAAGTGACTCGGGTGTTCATTAGAATATCAACAAATTACAACCAAAATGCAATTGCAATGGCTCTTTTGAAGTGTCGAAACAACACCAGAAGTTCATTACTATTTTGATGAAATGGAAAAGGAGTTACAACGAAGCCTTCATCACAGCTAAGCAACTTCGTCGGACCTCTTATGTCATTCATTGGTGGCTGGCATCGAAATTGTGACAAAATGGGCAAGGAGTTACGATGAAGCCCTTGTCATAGCTAAACAACTTTGTCAAACATTTTCTGTGATTTTTTGGTGGCCTTCATCAAAATTATGATGAAATGGGCGAGGAGTTACAATGAAGCCTTTGTCGGACCTTTTTTGTGATTTGTCGGTGGCCTTCATTGAAATTGTGATGAAATGGGAAAGGAGTTACGATGAAGCCTTCATTGTAGCTATAGCAACTTCATCAGACCTTTTCATTGATTCATCGGTGGTGTTCATCGAAATTGCAATGAAACAATGCAATTTTTTTTTTAAAAATATTCGTTGAAATGTAGCATCGTGGAGTCTCTTAGGATGACCACCAAAGCCAACCCATTGGTGAGAGATCAATCATTGGCACAAGATAGAAAACTCACTCCTCTAGTCCATGTCTTGCCGATGACTTTCGTTGGCAAGATAGATCCAATGTCACAATGATCTGACCTCTTCAAGAGTTTTGAACACTGCTGGTTATCAGCAAGACATTATGAAGGTCTCGCTGATTAAACAAGTGTCTAAGAGCAAGTAAACAAATGCAACCTATTAATTTTCTTATTTTGGGGTTCTTTAAATCATAGAATAGATACCATCTTCTTGTGTATAATGTACTTATATTCAGATTTGAATTTGAGACCAATTGTCATTGCACATTCCATTTTACTCGCATAGAGTATTCTATCAAAAATATATTAATTTAATGCTAAATGATTTATGGTGTTTTACAACTCTACCTATCATCACAGTTATGTTGTTCCCCCCAAGAGAATCCTACAAAGAAAATTTACAATACCAAGTCAAATAATATGAAAATGACTTACTTCCATACAAATTAAATGATTATTCTCATAATGGCAATTGTCTAATTACAACAACAATTCCATGAAAGGTTATCCATGCTTCATAAGAGATGGTTGATCATACATGTAGATTGCAAGATGCATATAAAAAAAATTACACTTGAGAACAACCAAGGGCTAACAAGGGAAGGAGTTAAGAAACATCTAGATAGAAGACAAAATGTGTAGGAAAAATGGTGCGTAGTGTCAAGAGAACAGAGCTTGTAAAACATATTCTTGACCTAATCAAGCTCTTGAACAACTTAAAAAAAATTAAAATACTAACACATACATGAGACATGTAATGAACTTCCAATATTTTCTATCTTTTTCATTAATGCAGACGTAGGTATAGGAGAAATAATTATAATTATAAAACTATTCATAGATCAATAAATTATGTTTGTAATTTGTGTTCAATGGACCTCAATTTTATCATTATACTCCCCATCTAATACCATATTTTAATATATGGTTCGACTATCTTAGATCTAAAGAAGCACCTTCAATTAACCATTTAAAGTACTATAAAATAAGGTAAGACTTTTACTTGAGAAAGATTGGGTGCACTTGTAGGATTAAAGTTCTCGCAATCATGTTGATTTATTGGCACACAGACACAACCTGCAACATATGAAGTAATGGATGACTAGAAGTTAGTGAAATGGTCCTTAATATGTGATTGGTTTGCAAATTGATTGGTAGAAAATAAGGTTACAAACAAATCTACATGAAAAATTATGAGGACAATCTACTATAATCATCAAAATATATGAAAAGTGCAAAGGAAAGAGTCGAGCTACATATCTAGAGCCTAAAAAAAACACATGCAAGAAACATTAAAAAAAGAACAAGACAATTTTTGGATGAATACAAAATGGTGCCTTCAGCAAGTGATTCATATGCTCACACCTAACATAGGACATTGAGAATATTTTAGTCTTCCTCTGTGAAATTAACTACTTACAAAATAAACCCAGAAACCAAAATTATATACCTCCATGTCTAGTTGAGGGTAGGTATAAGAGAAAAAAAATTCCTCAATGCAATGCCGAAAAATATCAGTGTGTGTGTAGGTTTGTATTACTCAAAATATCATTTCATTGCCTAAGGAAAAATACCAAAGTGATGTTTTAAATTTCAATCTTCACATAGGCTCCCTTATTGCTACACATGCATATACAAGCATTATTTGAGCTCTAAACTATTCAAATATTAAGGATTTAATCAGCTATAAGATGGAAAGTTGTTGTTTAGACATAATCCATCATATTTTACATATCTTTATTCACTCCTAGCTCTTCATATAAATTTGTGTAAATTGTAAGGAAAATCATATGCGAAAACAATTCTCCTAACATCAAAACCTAAGCGAAGAATGCAGATACACATTTAAATTTTTACAATTACAGTCACATTGAGATGAACATGAAGCAATAACAGAAATAGAGTCCTTGACACACACGTATGAACACCAAATATACGTGGGAAAACCCTTACGGGAGAAAAACCCACCACACCAAGAGAAATCACTTTGTATTACAGTAATGGATATTATATACAAATGTTAGACTTATCTTTCTAATGTCATAATACAACAACATTCACCATGAACAATCTTTGTATAGGAACGTACAAGTTACAGTATTCATTTAATATAATTCATCCACTGATACAATTAAAACTGTTCATCCAACTATTGATCGAACCAACTGACTAACCATCAAGCATCTGCAACTGTAAGCTATATTCATGGAATTTCCTGTCTATCAAACTTCCTCACAGAACTGTCACAACAAGCTCTCTTCCAATGGTTCCCATTTGGCTCCTCCTATTCATCCACGAGATGCCACATTAGAAAGTCTCACTCGGTCAAATGACTTCAAGCTATGTTGTCATATCGGTGAGACACTGAACATCTCTCCCCAATGCCAACACAGTAAACACTCGATATCGCCAAGATGTTACATCAATTCTAGAGAGCTATCACTCAACTTTCACCATGTCACCAAGACATATCGCTTTCGTTGAGATGTCATACCGAAGCCTCAAAGTCACATAGCCATGTGTTTTCCGTTTGGCAAGACTATCGCTCTTTGGTGAGACCACATACCAATATTCAAAGTCACAATGATCTCAACATTCCTATTGGAAAGAATTACCACTCGCCAAGAGGCTACACCAAGATATCTTATGTTATACCGAAGCCACCAGCAGTTGCCAAGACTATCATCCTTCACTGAGACTTTACTCTGAGATCCTTAAGTTTCATCAAGCACTGAATAACAGTCGCCATGACATTCATCTTTCACCAAAGGTTTCACCAAGCTCTTAAGTTACACTAAAGCCATACTACTATTGGCAAGACCTTTTCCCATCACTAAGACCTCACACCAAGACCTTTGTGCTGTTCTGAGTGTACACTGTTGATGAGACATTCCTTATCGATATAAGTTATACTAAACTCCAAGGATTTCCCCAAAGACTTCAAGCTAAACACTGTCAGTGAGACAATCACCTCGCTGAGAGCTCACAACGAACAACTAAGACTCTCCCCAATGCCTGATTGAATGGCCTGTCGGCCAGAGGTCTCCATGGGTGGTAAGAGATCATAGCGAACACAAAATGTCACAACAATAGGAACGTTCGGTGAGACAGAAGCTAGGTCACAATGACCTATACAAAACACAATGTATCAAAGCTGCTAGCCGGCCAAACATAATATATTTCATACCGACTTTACTCTAGTAGAGGTTACAACCTGTGGGATTTAGACATATATTTGCAAAAATATCCCACTTGATGAAGATCACATAGGCACCTCCAAAGCACAACAAAACTTACTGAAAATCATGGGCACTAAGGCCCATTGAACTGGCACACCACTTAAACTTGTCTATGCTCACTGGCTTCATCAATGCATCTGCAACATTCTCCAGAGTATCAACCTTTTCCAAACTGACCTTTCCATCCTCCACCATATTTTGTACAAAGTGGTACTGTACATCTATATGTTTCATCCTCGTAGGGAAAGTAGGATTCTTTGCCAAACAAATTGTACTCTGATTGTCACAAAAAATAGTTATTTTCCTTCCATCAAAAACAATGTTAGAACACAAATGCTTTAACCAAACTGCTTCTTTACAAGCATGAGTAGCTGCCATGTATTCAACCTCTATAGTGGACAAAGCGACTACAACCTGCCGCTTACTCATCCAACTCACTGCACCACCATTCAACATGAAAAAACATCCACTGGTGGACCTCCTGTTGTCAATGTCCCCTGCCCAATCAAAATCTACATATCCATGAATGCTGAGAGTCCTCTATGATTTAACCAAGTACCCATGATAACACAAAGAAAAATTTGTAGTCCCCTTCAAATATCTAAACACTCTCTTCATAGCATCCCATTGTGTTCTTCCTGGATTAGCCATAAACCAACTAAGAAATCCCACTACTTGGGTAATGTCTAGCCTTGTACAGACCATTGCATACATAAGACTACCTACTACACTAGCATAGGGTACACTAGTCATGTCCTCCATCTTACTAGGAGATTTTGGATAGTCTTCAATAGATATATTTGTTCCCTGTAAGACTGGAACAACTAACTGCTTGCAATAATTCATGCAAAATCTCTCTAGAACAGTCTTGATATACTTACTCTGACAGAGCCAAAACTTTCTACTATTCCTGTCCTTGGTTATCTCCATCCCCAGAATATACCTTACTGCACCAAGATCTTTCATTTCAAACTTAGTAGACAACTGAGACTTAAGATCAAAAATCATTAACTTACTATTGCCTATGAACAACATATCATCAACATAGAGAGCAATAATAAGAACCTGATCACTTTCAGCTTTGTAATAAACATAATGATCAGATTTTGATCTTACAAATCCCAAAGACAATACAAAAGTATCAAATTTCTAGTACCACATTCTAGGAGACTGCTTTAACCCATACAGAGGCTTTTTCAATTTGCAAACTAGTTTCTCTTTACCTTTTTCAACAAAGTGCTCAAGCTGGGACATATATATTTCTTCTTGAAGATCACCATGAAGAAATTTTGTCTTCACATCCATTTGTTCAACCTCTAAGTCATACGCTAATGCAAGTGACAAAATAAATCTGATAGATGTCAGCTTAGCTATAGTAGAAAATAATTCCCCATAATCAATTCCCTCTATCTGGGAATAACCCTTTGCAAGCAACCTTGCATTATATTTTCCACATTGCCATCTAGACCAATCTTCTTTTTGAATACCCATTTGCAGCCAATAGATTTTCTGCCTTTAGGAAAGGGCACCAAACTCTAGGTTTCATTATTTTCTAATGATGTCATCTCTTCATTCATGGCTTCCAACCAAGAGTCTGAATCATACATTTTAAATGCCTCCTTTACAGTCTTAGGTTCATCAGTGCTGGAAATTAAATCATAAGCACAAGTAGAATCAATCAAAGAGAACCCATACCTATCAGGTTGTTTTCTTTCACGGGTTGACCTCCTCACTTGCTGAGGTTGAGGTTCTTCTTCTTCTTCAGAACTTTTAGAACTGCTTAAGCTCTCCTCAATTTCAAGCACATTTTGAATTTTCAATTCCTCTTTCTCTAGAGTAGGAGGAATTCCAACTACATCCTTATTGTTTTATTACTTTGTCTCTAACTATAGATCCAAGGTGGAAGGTTTCAGCTCATGAAAGATTATACTTTTGCTGTATACAACCTTCTCTGTATTAGGATTCCAAATCTTGTATCATTTTATGCCAGCGCTATAGCCAATAAAAATACATTTTACAACCTTGCTCTCCAACTTAGATCTTTTCTCATATGACACATGAGCATATGCCTCATAGCCAAAAACATGAATATGTCTTAAAGAGGTCTTCTTACCAGACCATGCTTTCAAAGGTGTTTTCTCAACAAAAGTAGAATTTGGAGACTGATTAATTAGATAACATGCAGTAGATACAGCCTCAGCCCAGAACTTCTCCTCCAAGCCAGCACTAGTAAGCATACTTCTTGCTCTTTCCATCACTGTCCTATTGAACCTCTCTACAACTCCATTCTGCTGTGGAGTATAAGGTGTAGTATTATGTCTTTTAATCCCATGGTCATTGCAATACCTCTCAAAATCATTAGAACAAAATTCACCGCCATTATCAGTCCTTAAGCATTTATTTTTTCTACCAATTTGATTTTCTACAAGGTTCTTAAATTCCTTAAATCAACTTAATACTTCTAATTTACTTTTCAGAAAATAAACAAATGTTCTTCTCGAATAATCATCAATGAATGATACATAGTATCTTGAATTAGACAAAGAAGGAACATTCACTAGACCAAATACATTAGAATGGATATAATCTAGAAAACTAGAAGATTTATGAGGTCTGGAATAAAATGAAACATGGTTTGGCTTTCCATATATACAATGCTCACATAATTCAAATTCAAGGTTACAATCTTCAAGCCCCTCAACCAAGTTTTTACTCTTCAAGGTTTTTAAACCTTTTTCTCCTATGTGGCCTAGCCTATGATGCCAGAGCATAGTCTTCTCTACTGGAAGTTTTACTTCCATAGAGTTTACATAATTAGGAATATTTCCCTCTTTACCTATAAAAGTAGACTTCTATGACTTTATAGAGACACTGTTACATTGAACAGCCTATGCATCCAGCTTGTACAGGGTACCAATTCAAGTACCTCTAGCCAGCACCATTGAACCTCTAGTCATCTTGCAGCCATTTCTAGGGAACATGACTTGTACTCCAGTATCATTCAACTTATTGAAAGACAATAGATTTCAAGCCAAACCTAGTATCTACATAACATCATTAATTCCCTTTACTCTGCCATCAGGGAATTGAATTCTAACTCTTCCATAGCCAACAATTTCCAAAGTTGAACCACTCGCCAAGTACACCTTTTCACCATCGTATTCTTCATACTTTGTGAACCATTCTCTATGAGATGTCATGTGGAAAGATGCTCTAGAATCAATCAGCCAGACATCATCTGATGCCTGTGTAGCCAAGGCTACAATGAAGGCGTCTGCATCACTATGAGAAGAGTCATTGTCAAAAGAGTATTTCTTCTTCTCCTCCTTTTTACAATCCTTTCAAACATGACCAAGTTGCCCATAGTTCCAACACTTCACCTTGGACTTCTTGCCAGGAGACTTTGATCTCCCTTCTGATTTCGATTTGGACTTCTTGTTCTTCTTCTTTCCTTTGTCTTTTGACCTTCCTCTAACAGCAAGGGCCTCCTTTGCCATTTTAGAATATTTCCTTCTCATCTCTTCTGATAGCAAAGAACCAACAACATCTTCCATCTTGAAAATGGATGTTGTACTCCCAATAGCCATCACCAGATGATCCCAAGAGTTTGGAAAATAACACAATAGAAGCATACAACGATCTTGTTCTTCAATCTTTACACCAATAGACGTTAATTGAGCAATCAACATATTAAATGTATTCAAATGATTAGCTAGAGACCCTCCTTCCTGCATTCTTAAAGAGTACAACTTCTTCCTCAGGAACAATTTATTCACCAAAGACTTCCCCTGATAAATAGATGCCATTCTCTTCCACAAGGAAGAGGTAGTCTTCTCTTCATGCACATTGAGAAGAACAGAGTCTGCCAAACAAAGCCTTATTAGCCCCTTAGACTTTCTATCTTCTAGGTCTCAATCTTCTTGATTCATGCCTATAGGTTTCACTCTAGACACAGCAATCCAAAGATCACGATCCACTAAGAGATCCTCCATTTTGAGTTTCCACAACTCAAAGTTGCTACAATTGAACTTCTCTATTTCAATCTTTCCTGATGTGCTAGCCATCTCAATATGTAATTAGAAATTGACAAACTTCTATAGGACTCCCACTGAATAGAATTGACAAAAGAAACCCAACATACTCACAAGGATAACACAACTAGCTAGGCTCTGATACCAATTGTAAGGAAAATCAGATGCAGAAACAATTCTCCTAATGTCAAAACCTCAGGGAAGAATGTAGATACACATTTAAATTTTTACAATTATAATCAAATTGAGATGCACATTAAAGCAATAACAGAAACAGATTATTTGGCACACACATATGAACACTAGATATACATGGGAAAACCCTTACAGGAGAAAAACCCACCACACCAAGAGAAATCACTTTGTATTATAGTAATGGAGATTACATACAAATGTTAGACTTATCTTTTTGATGTCATAATACAACAACATTCACCATGAACAATCTTTGTATAGGAACCTACAAGTTACAGTCTTCACAGAATAGAATTCATCCATTGATACAATTTGAATTGTTCATCCATCTATTGATCGAACCAACTAACTAACCATCGAGCATCTGCAACTGCAAGCTATATTCATGGTGTTTCCTATTTGTCAAACTTCCTCACAAAACTATCACAACAAACTCTCTTCCAACAGTTCCCATTTGGCTCATCCTATTTGTCCATGAGATGCCACATCGAAAAGTCTCACTCGGTCAAATGGCTTCAATCTTTGTTGTCATATCGGTGAGATACTAAACGTGTCTCCCCGATGCCAACATAGTAAACACTCAATATCGCCAAGACTCCATCCTATCACTAAGATGTCACATCGAGTCCAGAGAGCTATCACTCAGCTTTCACCATGTCACCAAGACATATTGCTTTCACTGAGATTTCATACCAAAGCCTCAAAGTCAAACAACCATGATTTTTCCATTCGGCAAGACTATCGCTCTTCGATGAGACCACATACCGATATTCAAAGTCACAACAATCTGAACATTCCTATCGGCAAGACTTACCACTTGCCAAGAGGCTACACCGAGATATCTTATGTTATACCGAAGCCACTAGTAGTCACCAGGACTATCATCCTTCACTGAGACTTTACTCTAAGATCCTTAAGTTACATCGAGAATCGAACAATAGTTGCCAAGACATTCGTCTTTCACCAAAGGTTTCACCGAGCTCTTAAGTTACACTGAATCCATACTACTATCGGCAAGACCTTTTTCATCGCTAAGAACTCACATTGAGACCTTTGTGCTGCTCTAAGTGTACACTGTCAGTTAGAAATTCCTTATTGATATAAAGTTATACTGAACTCCAAGGCTTTCCCTGAAGACTTCAAGCTAAACACTGTCAGTGAGACAATCCTCTCGCTGAGAGCTCATAGTGAACAACCAAGACTCTCCCCGATGCCCGATTGAATGGCCTGTCAGCCAGAGGTCTCCACGGGTGGTAAGAGATCACAGTGATAGGAACATTTGGTGAGATAGAAGCTAGGTCATAGCGACCTGTACAAAACACAATGTATCAAAGCTGCTAGTCGGACAGACATAATAGATTTCATACCGATTTTGCTCCAGTAGAGGTTACAGCCTGTGGGATTGAGACATATATTTCCAACATAAATGAGACAAAAATGTGAATCTTTTGTGACAAAGAAAATTATTAAAAGGAGGGGGGAGAGAGAAAAGGGTAGGGGGCAAGAGAATGCTTGAATGTATAGCAAAGTATAACATTTTGATCTTTATAATAATGAAATGAATCTTAAGTTTGAAGCATTAATATCATTTACAACATTTATGATCAAGAATGAATGTAAGTAGAGAAAATTTTTGCATACCTATAGATGGTACAAAATTTCATGGTTAAGTCGAAGCCTCCCATCAACAACAAGATCCAAATATCCATGTATCTAGCTCAATCCAGCCTCTAAACCCTTCAGAGCTATCAATTTTTCCACTAACCTGTTATGCACAAAAGTCAAATTTTAGAGTTATGTCACAACTAAAAATAGAATAAATAGAGCTTTGAAACCAAATCCACACACAACACAATGTGGTATTCATACAAAGCCATACAAACAAACTAAACTCAGAACATTGGAATGGAAACAACTTGAAATTATGATGCAGAGCATGGATTCAGGGTATAAAGAATCATTTTTCTACCACCATAATGAAAAGTTATCACTTTTTTTTATCTTTGCATATTGGCTTGATGCTTGAAACGATGCATTTCTTATATTGAAAAGTGTATTACCTAATTGAGCTTCTCTTTGTTTCGAGAATAGTTTAATATTCTCTACTTAACAGGGCCAACCACGTGATGGTGGAAGCTCATTTGGCCCCTCCTACCCTCACGTCACTCTCAATTCTCCATACCCAATCATATAACATTAATCATTCATCCATTAATAACATATAAAATTCATTCATTCATCCATTAATAACATATAGCATTCATTCATTCATCTACTAATAACATATAACATTCATTCACCCATTAATAACATATAACATTCATTCATTAACATATAACATTCATTAATTAACGTATTCACATTCATTCATTAACATATAATATTTGTTCTTTCAGTTTTTACATATCAAAAATATGGTTGTCATGATATGATTATAATCACCTTTTTTTTTGTTTCTTTTTTAAAACTAAAAAAATCTTAACTGGAGTATTGTTTTCTAAATCATTTGTCCCCCCTTTAGATGTTCTACCCTCTGCTCATGATCTTAATGTATGCCTAGTCATCTGCTCATGACGTGGATGCCACTGCAAGGGGGGGTCTACTGTAATAACAAAGAAATGTTAAACTGATATGTTTAATTATTATTGTTACAAGTATTTCATTAATTAAAAGAATATTAGAGTGGTTCTCTTTACCTGATGGGTCCATATCATGTTCCTAAACTTTTGTTATAGACTCATGCTCAACATACTGAACACCCTCTCAATCTTGATCTGGAGTTGAAACATGGAAGGTTATATTAATTGATACACCAATTGAAATTAAATATGTTTAAGAGAACATGAGAGTGGTCCTCTTTACTTGATGGGGCCACATCATGTTCTTGATCTTCTCTAGCTTGATCATGCTCAACACATTGATCACGCTTTACATGCTCTAAAGTTGAAACAAGAAAGGTTACATTAATTAATACACCAATTGCAATTAACTATGTTTAAAAGAACTTTAGAGTGGTCCTCTTTACTTGATGGGGCAACATTCCTGATCTTCTCTAGCCTAATAATTCTCAACATGTTGGTCATGCTTTACATGCTCTAAAGTATCAGGATGCACACCATGATCTTCATCTGCAGGTTGTGCTCCACCCTCACTAGGATGCATTCAAATGTCATGTGCAGTATTATCATTGCTTGAATGTTTAAAACAAATAGGCATGTAATTACTTTATGGTGGAAATTAATATTGAATATAATGCACAAGTATTTAATTTTAAATAAACTTTATTATGTTTATTTACCTGCGTGTCAGATGCAATGGAAAATTGTGTTTGCCCAGTCAAGACTCTTAGGCGTTCAACCACGACTCCATAGCCTTGCTAGAAGGAAATATTTAGGTCATCTTTTGTGGGAACTCTATTGAATTCAAAGCCCTACATTTTTGCATAAGATCATGAATTTTGCTTCTATGGTGTGATAAAACCAAAATTGTTTTCAATTTATTATTTGGATACTATATTTCATTTATTGATACTTACAATTCATGCGGCTAATTTCATATAACTACTAGAGCCAAGTTTGTGTTGCCCATTTTTTTCTAGTCTTTCCTTTGTTTCCTTTGATGTGTCGAGCAGCCTATGAAAAGTTTGAAATACGTTAGATTATGTAAAAAGAAAGAGTAATCAATATATAATTACATTGTTGATAGTATCACATACCTTCCTTGGCCCGATGGTGTCTTTCCATTTTTTCTTTTCATCCTTCTCCTTTCCATCTAACACAAGGTCCTTCCACTCCCTCTCTAGAATCATGGGGGGATGCTCATACTTTTTGTTCTTCTCTAAATGTGACCTATATTGGTCCCTCACATACTTTAGATAGGTACCATTTTTCTAAAGGACCTTGGTTCGGTTGAATGTTTTATCACTAAAGAGCACAACTAAACAGTTAATGAGCTCATTTTTTAAATCTTGATTTTGGGCATTCCACCATGTACATATGGTGGTCCTAGAGAGCTCAATGTAATATCACTTAGATGTTTATAAAAAACATCATTTCCTACAAAATGATCATGGGATCAATAGTCTAAAAAGAGCGATCAATCAGTAAATTTCAATTGGATTATATATAATAATAATTAAAACATTTTAAAGTACCTAGGACCTTCTCTATCTTTATGGGAATGAAATCCTCAGTCACCACAAATATGAATGACAATGTTCTCATACTAGTAATATAGGAAAATCCAAGAAATGCTGCTAAAATATCACTAGTACTAGTTGCCTCTACATCCCTAGATACATGTCCTGACGCATGTTCTGGAATGTGTTCGCTGCCAGAGGGTACACTAACAGATGCCTGAATGGTACGTGTTTCTAACATTTCAGATGATAATATAGGCATGGATGATGGGGTCAGATGATGTGATGTATGTGCAAGAAGATCATGATGGAAACTTGTACCAACCCCTACTCCTCGGGCAGCACTTGCATTACCCTGATCATGGCCAAAAACATTATGAGGATGCAAAAATCCCTATAAAAAAAACACATATTTTAGTTCATGACATAAAAGAGTACAAAATATAAAACCATGAATGAATCTATGTTATAATTAAAGACCTCATGACAGCTTACTTGCAAGTTTTGTGATCTCTCAGTCAATATTTTAACCCTCTCTTATCTCATTTGTTTGAGGCACTATGAATAACAACTTAAGTATTTCTTCATTGCATTTTTTTTGGGTCTTCCTTATCATATTGGGAGGGTATGTTGAATAAGCAATGTCATCATCACATAATATTGACTACGCCTCCCTATGGATGCTCTCGTCTACTATTGGTTCCTTTCCCTGATTAGTCGAGTCCTATAACAAGAATATTAAAAATATTATCAAAATTAATCCAATAAACTTATCAAAACAACATAATAATAAAACATTTTTCTCATATCTAATTTGTACAATTATAATGAGGTAAACCTATCGGGTAGAAGTACGTGAAGATAAATCACGATCTATGTTCTGGGCCGGAGCCTTCTTTGTATGATCAATGTCCCACTGTGACAAAAATTAAATATAAAAAAATATTACCGAAATGAAACCAATAGACTTACAAAAAAAAACATAAGAATAAAATGGTATATTGGAGTCATTAATTGGAGGTTGGGTAAAATGGTACATAGTATGTACCACCCCCATAGTAACTATGTTTGTAACTAAGTGATTCAAATTGTAATTGATTAGCAACTCTTCCCCTCCAGTTATTGATTTTATCACACATACGAATACATGGTTTCCCTCACGCTCCTCGAATATGCAATTAGGTTTCTTATTTGTTGACCCAGGTCATGTACTATTTATAAACCCTGCAATATTCCCTAATGCTTTTAGCCTTTCGTCAATGTACATAGCCACTCCATTATTTTGATCCTTATCTTTTAGATATATATAATTTGTTGACAGTGCATACCTACACATACTTCATGTATATCGAACCAGTTGCATCCAATCTTTGTAACTATAATAGGGTCTGACATACTCCATCAGTTTAGTAACTTTTTCGTAACAAAACTTTATGTTGTCCATGTAAAATAGGCCCAAACCATGTCATGACGATGGTGCTATGCGATATATCCTCTCATTGACACAAAAATCAGTGTTTATTGGAGGAAGTTCCTTGGGTACCCATTGTTTTCATAGATGTTTGTACCTCAAGGGCACCTCGACATTGCCTATTCTCTCATCATCATAAGAACAGGACCCCCCTTCAGCAAGAAAAAATTCCATGTGTTTACAAAATTTTCTTCTAATTTTTTGACCTCTAGTTGATCTTCTTCTTTTAGACATACTAAATGTCTCGCTTTCCTCTTCTCTTGAATTTCCCTCGCTCAGGGAAGACAAATCTACCAAATACCTATTTGGTGGTACCTGCACTCATAAGGATGTTGGATGTTCTTTCATGGTGATGTGATCCTAAGGTGACATTATGATTAATCTATCATTTCATCGCTAGAATTTCACAGGTTATAAGGTAATCAAGTCTTGATAGATTGCAAGTTATTGTTACTACCATCAAAATGTGTTCATCACAAATCAAATCTACTTAACATTTAACTCTCAAACTTTGTAACAAGTATTAAATGTAACTATGGTCCACCAATTACACAACCAAAGCCTCAAATATATTCTCTAATTGTAATCAAAGGACTTTTTCTCTTCATCAAGTAAATAAACTTGAAGGGAAACACCACCAAGTGGTTTATTGGACACCTACATGACTAAAAATAGCAGAAAATTTACATTTAATTTCCATATGTCTAAGTGGTTAATGGGGAGGGAGTGTGTACTAGGCCTAGTTAAGTCATCATTAGTTTATGCTTAGGCAATAATTTTTTTTAAAGTCATCTTAAATCTTCCTATGTCTAATTGCTAGGAGACTTTTGGTATGTTTTAAGGTACATGATGATTGATGAAAGAGCCCAAAGAGCCTTTCTCCATGGTATCCAGGTACACATAGCAATGGTCTTCTCTTATACGGTTGGACATGATTTAAAGAACTTGGCTAGGAATTATTCATTTAACCTAAGGTTTTCTCATAATGCCATCATTGGAAAAGTATGATCAAATTCTTCTATTATGAAGAATTGGTCTATGTGCCTCTAGTAATCACTATAAATGTTTGTAAGGATAAAATGAATTGCATCAGGTAGGAGAGAATCAACTTTGAGTTCTTAAAATATTATATTCCTCTATTCATAATTTTTAAGGGTTGTGTGTTGAGAAGGTTATCACTACCAAGAAGGCAGGATACCTTTCCTTGTAATCTTTTATAATTTTCATTATTCTTATTTATTTTACAATTACATTTACAAATACACATACATATGCATTTACTATTTTCATTTATTTCTCATGTAGTTTAATAGTTTGATCGATTTCATATTATATGTGTTGAAGACTTCAGAATTTAAATTACATTAATTTATGGATATGTTGTATCTATAACACTGCAAAACCATATTCTCTTTGCATTTACACTGGCATTTAGAAATACACATTTATATACATAGATATAGATTTCTTTAATGATATGTTGCATTTAATGTTCTAGCAGAACATCCATTAATTTCATTTACGTTTACATTTAAAAATACATATACATACATACATATATATGTGTGTGTGTGTGTATCATTTATATTAAATGTTTAGAAACAACCCATTAGGTCTGCACATGGATAAAAATTCATAAAATCAGATCTCCCATACATGTTTTGTTGAAACCTATGCTTGAACATCTCATTTCACATGATTTTCTTCACAAAACTATTGAGGACAACAGCTATACCTTATTTATTTCTCATCCTACACCCTATTCAGGAATCCTACAATTACAACAGTATCTATGGGGCCTCTTACACAAGCTATAGTAATCACAAAAAGTGTAAGATCCCCTTTATATCATTTTTTGACTACAAAACCTTCAAAAATAGGGTAACTCAAATTATGATTTGTTGGTGAGTTGTATGGACAAAATTATTAGCACCAGCTCATTCTTGGAGTCTTTTGAAAGAGAAGCGAATCAGGTGGTAGTTAAGTACAAACCTTATAGTGTCAAGGTGAATAAGGTGATCAATTTTGATTGGCCAACTGATGAAGAGTACCAGAAATGGGTAAATGTATGTTTAACTGAGGAAGAGTGAAAAGGAGTAGGCTGCTAACGGTTGACAAATCAGCTATTGCAATTACAACAAATTACAATTTTGTTTTTTGGTGACACTCTAGGCATGGAATTCTTGAATTTTATTGTTGTTCCATCAACCATTCTCAGCGGGAATGATGAACAAGAAGATTCTATGGGGAGATTGTTGTAACAAATTTTTGGAATATCACAAGACGGTCCAATTGGCTGGTGACACGTGTGCTTTCCAGCCCAATGCTTGTTTGCTCCTTTTTCTATAAGAAGGATTTTAAGGCCAGAAGTACGGGTTAGAAAGTTAGATATTTTTGGTCGAGTCTAAATGAAGTTGCAGAGAAAATTGTAAAGTCTGATGGTTTTAGGGAAAATGCAATTTAGGTTTTGAGTCATTCTATAGTAGGTTTTGAATTCATGGGGATTTGATGTTTTATGGCGTGTGGCATTTGAATTGATATGATTAATTGAACTCATGTCTCCATTTAATACAAGCATGTCTGAATTTTGAATAAAATGATCAAAGGTTGTTTGTTCATCCTCAACGTGGTGGTGTGTGATTCTTGTTTTAGCTTTAATTCAAGGAATTAATTAAAATGCTTGAATGGGATTGTAGGTGGATATGTTCTATATAAGGATTTGATAAGTAGTATTGGGTTAGAATACATATTGATGAGATTGTAAAGCAATGTTATCAAGTATCTTATATGTTATGTGTTAAATATGTCATAAAACCTTAGATGCTTATAAATTTGACTCCTCCAATGGATATATGGAACTAATCTAAGTTGTACTTATTCGTATGGTTTAGTATTTATTTTCCTTTACCTAGAGCTTGCTACAAATTTCAAAATCAATGACTATCCTATACTATGAAATGTTGTTGTAGTTATTGCATGCTCCAAATAGTTGATATTATTGATAAACAACCAATTCTATTCGGTATTATCCTATTATGTTGAGCTATTAAATGATATTATTTGTTGTTGTTAATATTGTTTATGATGATGGTGCAGAGGTTATAAATGCATTAAGGTATCACCCTCCCAAGTATTGTAGAGCCCAAAGTGTAGGAGGTCTTTCAAGTCCTCGTTAGTTGGTCTAGGTCATTCAAGTTTCCCTTTATTGGAGTTGGCAATTCCATAGGTAGATTACAAGATCAACCTACTTACCATAAAAACAACCAACACCTTGCATATGTTTGTGGTGGAGGTAATAAAGAAGAATTGTATGCCTCTATTTCCATTCATTAGATCTACCTTAGCCTAGCATATACTTGGGCTAAGTCTACAATTGATTCAGACTCATGCAATGAAGGCTATGTGTGATGAAATCCTAGACCTCAACCAAGATGTGGGTAGATTATGGGAGTTTTTCCAAGACCTGAGGCTGGTCGATAAAAATGAGAAATACTAAGCTATTTTTTTTTGTTTTATCTTATACCATTTTACAAGAATGGGCGTGCCAATGTACGAGAAGATCTTTGGAAACTAGGCATGAAAATTGAAGGTTAAGGAGAATGGGGGTGCCAAACTTTTGGTCATCAATTTTCCCTAGTTGCCTCAAACGCCGTCTCAGCGTGTTGACATGCCATCCTCCCGAGTAAGCTCTCGTTGATATTATTGTTTTCCACTCCTCCAAACTCTTGTGGCCTTGGTGTTGTTGTTTAACCAAACTCTTCTTAAAGCTAGCATTGATGTATTTTCACTACTCCAAACTCTTCCTTAAGCGTTGGAATTGTAGATTTGTTTTGCTATGACTCTTCCTCACAATTGCATTGACTTGTTTGGCTTCTCCAACTCTTCCCTCGGTGCTAGCTGAACACTAGCCCAAACTCACCTCAACTGCTTGGCATTGACCTTGTTTTCACCTATTCAAAAATCTTCTCGGTGTTGGTATTGACCTTTCCACTTCTCAATTTGTGAGAGCAACAACTTTGGTTTCATTAGAGTTTTATAGTATATTAATTAAGTTGAAAATTTTGGCACCATTTAGCTAGGTTTTAATATTCTACAATATAGCTAAGTATATATTAGCTATATTTTACATAATAAATAATATAATTATTCAACTTATTATAATTATATATTATATTCTTTAACAAAATTATTAAATAAGTATAAAATTATTATAATTAATAATTAATAATAAGTATATTTTTATATAATACAAAATATAATTAATATAATGGGTATGTGCAAAATCATGATGGGCTAAAAAGTGGCAATATGATGGGTATGTGGCTTATGACTATTTTTTTACCCAAAATTGATAAAACAAAAAGGGCTTTTAAAGGAGATTCTCAGCTTTCCACTGATATATATTATGCCTTATTTTGAATTTAATGAGTAATTATTATTCATTTTATATTCAAATTATGACTATAGTCCTGATTGATAGGCTGATTAAAAAAGATCTATAGCTTTCAAATGGTATCACATTTTTTGAATCAAAAACATGTATAAAATTCTATGCTTCACATACTATGGGATTAAAAAAAGAAAAATTGTATTTCATGAAGTTTTGACCAAGTTAAGGTGGTCAGACATACAA
>VDFB02000015.1:466550263-466598022 GCA_007258455.2 Sequoia sempervirens | reverse complement strand
CATTCAATTTTCTATAGATTCTATTGTTACATATTTTTGAAATAAAATAGATAACTTATTCAAATTCTTACATCAAGTTTCCTAAATCTAATTTTTCTGAATTTTTTTCCACTTAAGGGCCTATTTTTTCCATGATGATCCTACACATACCCAAAAGGGCGGCAAGGAGAATGTACTAATTTTATTCTCATGACATTTTTGGCATTCCCAAGGGATACAAATCTCAAATCCACACATATCACCTTGGTGGAATCATTTAATGGACCAACAATAATGATGTAGCCTTAACTGCATGTACAAGGAAGGAAATTAATTGTACTCAAAAGTAGGTTTTTCTAAATAAGCAAAAGGAAAGTGGTGGTTTAAGTTAAGGAAATACCCTACAAATTCCTGATACAACCATGGTGGAACCATCAGCCTCTAGTAGAAAAGTTGTAGCTTCAAGCAAAATACTTGTTTATGCTGATATTTTTGGGTGGAACTCATTTTATAATACCCCAACACTTGAGGAGCGGCCCTTTGAATTATGTAAAAGGGTGCTTCCTGATAAACACATCCCAAGAGAGGTGGTGCAGGATATCACTGAAAATGTTTTTGACCCTAGGTTATCAACTAACCCTAAAAATTTTAGGGAGGGTGCATTTCAAAGGATGGTAGAGCATGGATCATCAGAGGATTTTATGTTGTCTCTAGAATTGTAGTTTTCCACAATTCATAGTACTTTTTGAACGTCCATGCTCGATGTTGGTTGATGCATGTGCCAAAATATTCAACAAGAGGACAAAAGCCATTGAGGGAAGAAGGATTAAAGTTACTATTTCTTCAAGAGCCATACAGGATATGTTGTGTATCCCTATGACGTAGGTTGATGAATATTTTGATGAATAAAATATGGACATCTTTGGGGAAGAAATGACTTGGGAAATAACTTTTTGTGAGGACAAAGCAAAGGAACGACCAAAAAGAGGTAATCCTATCTTTCCTCTTTCATGCAGGAAATTGAAGAAGGACACACAGCCTGTGTTCTCGATGTTGGCCTAGGTTTTTAGTCTTGACCACGATGAGGAGGTCACTCCTTTTTAGTTGGGTCTAGCTTTTACACTTAAAAGGGAAAAGAACCAGAGGTACTGTGCTTTTTCTGAGGTGATAGCTGAAAACATGCTAGAATAATTGAAGAATTATAGTAATCGGTCTAAATTTAGGTATTCTTCTTTCTTGGCTCATTTAATTTTGTATTAGAATTTTTATTGGTTGGAGAGAAATATACCAATGTCTAGGTTGAATGTAAGGGGTTGTCTCCAACCAGTTTCTACGTGGACCCATGTGTTTTAAAAAATAGGGGATTATTGTTGTTTTGTAGATCATTTTCTAAGGTTAGTGCTCCAAGATTTTTCTCCACACCCTATTGAAAATTTCTCTCTTGAGGCATATAATGGATGGAAGATCCATTGATCTCGATGGATTATTTCTTGGGAAAGGATTTCACATTTATCAGATTTCACGATTTTGACAGGGAGCCTTTATGACTCCCCAAATTTGTAACAAAAGACATTTTTGTGTTGGAGCCATGGCATCAAGAGAAACAAAAAAAGATATATCTGATTCCCCTCTACATTGCTAATAGTCAGGTAACATTGAACAAGCAGAAGGTTGAGAGCGAGTTCACAAATCTACTGGCAGCCTTAGGCTTATCTCTCATTTTTGACAAGTGTGACTATAACCCAAAGAGGCACTTCAGTTTGAAACATGAGACTTGGAAATATTTTGAGAGAAGGAGAAATATGACTCAAGAAAGGTTGGAGGTATACATTTACTTGGGTTGCATTCTGCTCAAGTGACCAAAATGACTAAGTTTCTATGAGCCATAGGTGGAGTATCAGAGGAACGTCCCAATGGGAAAATCCCTTAACACATAGTTGAAGTGCAAGGAATGGTTGTAAGGGAAAAAGGAATAATTCTAGAGATTTTGATAAGAGATGAGATGCCCAAGTGCCTCGTTCAGTAACTTTTAGCCACACGATGAGGAGTTTGAGGACTTCTATGATTAATAGGCTGACTCTGACAATAGAAATCCAGAGACCAACCATTAAATTTATGAGGAACAAGTTTCGTGTTGGGATTCTCGGCCTTAGGAATCCAATAGTTAGAGAGACTCAAGGTGAAGGGACTCACAAGCCACATCCTCTCGCAATGCCTGAAATAAAGGAAAAAGGACCTAATAGTCCCTAAGAGGGTCTATTATGGTTGTCAAAGGCCAAGTTTCAGAAGGATCGCTTGCTAGAGGATTGAAATGTACTATTTCCAATTGTGCAAAGAGTAGATGTCTCCAAGATCTAGGTGCACCTGACACACCATCCCGAGTGGAGTCTTCCCTACAAAATGTTCTAACCACTATGGCCCAAGTAAGTTTTTCTCCCTCTCTTCTTCTTGCTTCTACATATTTGGTTACTCCTCTACCACCTCTCATGGAAAGCAATCCTTTGTCCTCATACCTTGAGCTGAGAATCCTAAATACACCCCCTGCCACTTTTAATGAATGTTTCAAAGCTACCCCTCACACTGAACAAGCATTATTTGCTTTAGGTGCTATGGATTCTTTAATTGTCCTGTCAAGGGCTCCCATTGAAATAATCAAAACCTCCATGTTACCTGTCACTCTTGGCCCATTTGTTTTTAGAAAGAAACCTCTCCTTTAGTTTGTTTCTATTTTCACCTTGACTAGTCTTTCCCCTACCCAATCTCAATTTGTTATCCAACCTTTTTCCATGATAACACTCCCTTTTGCATCCCCATATGATCATACATCCAAAATTTCTCCCTTTTTCACCCTTTTTAGACTCCTTCCTAGTGCTTCCATTGTAGCATAGAGCATCAATGTCCCTTAGAGTCTCCAAGACCATTTTGATGTGACCAAGTAGACTTGATAGGCTAGAAACTAAAAAATATTGTTTAAAAATGCCAAGTTGCTTGTCACCAAGAAGATTGAAGCTTACTTCAATGAAGAGAACTCTCTGCTAATCACCACCATGAAGCCACTCGTGTCCAAGCTCAAAGGACAAATTTAGATGGAGGACTATGACATTAAATCCATGGGCCTATATTTGAATGAAACTCACCCATGTGACAAAGTGGTCCTAGCTAAGGCCACTTAGAAGGTGGTATATGCGGACTATGAGAGGCTAGGTAGAAAATTGAAGAAGCGTGAGGAAGAGTTGATAAATATGAAGGAAATAATGAACAAGATGTAGAACAAGATTCGAGATAGAGATGTCGAGATGGCCCGTATGAGGAAAATTCAAGGTTAGCAAGGGGAAGTTACATCTAAGCTATTTGTAGAAGCTCACAATGAATAGGTTTAGCTTCATGCTAAAATTGAAAAATTGAAAGGTGAGTTGGCTAATGAGCATCAAATGAATGCAAAGCACCAACACACTAAGGAAAGTATGAAAAGAGAGTTGGATGGTGTCTAATCTCAAACTTTTGATGATCTTCAAAAGGCTCACATGGAAGCAGAGGAGTCAAAATAGGAGATTTGAAGGATGAGCTCAAAACTAAAAAATTCCCTTAGAGAAAGAAGTCAAATGGAGGAAAGCATACAAGCAAGAGGAGCTCAATTTAACTAGGAGCTAGCTACTACATAATGATCTGAAGCCTTCTTGATAATGAAGAAGTTGATATCCATGCATTGGAAGCATATCATATTTGTTGTTGCCATTCTCGGGCCTGCTTTACAGTTCTTAAGAGATGTTTGGGAATTGAATGCTAAGGTTGGCCTGATGGCTGATCACTTTATGCAAACATGCTCACCTTAACTGGAAAAATCAAAAAGATTCATTTCCAAGTTGTTTGTAGCCACTGGTAAGGCCCTAAAAGGTGCATGGATTCCCGACTAGAGATTCATCAGTTGGCACAAGCTCTTATCAAAGTGCAAGGATTGTTAAACATTGTTGAACAAGAAGGTCAATTGAATCATGAAGGATTTCAGTATCCTAATGACTGTAGGCTTCCCCCTCTTCTTTCACTAGATGGATATGTATTGATAGTTAAGCAGGTCATGAACATGATTCGACATAAGGTCCAAACTTATGCAAAACTCTTAGGATCTAGTGCAACTCCCATGGATGATGATATTGAGCCCAAGATTTTTCCTCTTTCTTGACTCTACTATCACTTTGGAGCAGTTTCTTCTAAATGGGGATTTGTTTCTTTCAAAGAATTTTTCAAGCTAGAGAAAGCATACAGGAATATTCACACTCTCATCCAATCAACTCATATAGATTGGGAGGCACAGTATTCCACTTTCCTCAAACTCCAAGAATTACCAAAGTCCTTGGTTCATGCCTCCGCAAGTGAAGACCCCCTATGAGTCGCCATAACTATCAAGCTTTTTCTCCTTGATCTTATTTTGATTTTTGGCTTGTATAATGCTTTTTGTTTCAGATGTACTTGCACTCAAGTAAATTTTTAAGAAAGGTGCACATTACACCACATGGCGGTTGCACAACTTTCTTTTTTCTTCCTTCCTTTTGGGAGAGAGTCAGGGTGCATGTCAACTCATTGAATATTTTCTTAAGAAGCTATATTCATGAGCTCGAAACTTTCTGCCTGTTCGACATGTCATCTCTTCGTTGGAAGTAGATTTCACTTCTTATGAAGCGATATCTTTCGTATGAGCTCAAAGATTTCTAGCCTTTTTATTTTCTTGGTTTTCAAGATGGGAGTTTTGAGTCAGTGCAGTTGGATGATGTGATTGGCTAATTTGATCATTTACACACAACTATCTTTGCTAAACATCTAAAGACAATTAATGCAACAGTTGATAATTGATGAGCAAATATTGTTGTGACCTAATTAAATATATATGATCATATCATGTGCTATCAAATTCCAACACCTGGTAGTAATTAATTTTGTGTTGTGGCAGCAGTTTCCTCTTTCTGCAGCTATAGATGAGAGACACTGATAGAGGAAAGGGTTGGATTTCAAGTTTCAGTTTCCTTTACTGAGGAAAAGTTTCTTTAGTTTTTTTAGTTTATAGAACTATTTTAAGGAGTTTAAGTTGTAGAACTGCTTTTCTCTAGCATGTTATATCTTCTAAAGATCAAACTATTTTCGGATTGGCATCCAGCCTCTATTTTAAAATTCATTTTATATTTAAAGCATGAATTATTGAAAATAAATCTTTGAGACTATGTATGTATGGCCTTTATCAATATTTTTTCTTTATGATTTCATTGTAAATGAAACAATGTGTCAAGACAAATTTGAATAGTTTAAGTGGTTGATTTCCATGTTGTATGCTTGTATGGTAGAATAATAACTTGTGAAAACTTGATTATGTTAGTGGACTTCTCTATTTTTCTGAAGGGTTGTTGTTTTTGTTATATTATGTTGTATTAGGAGAGAGAGTTTATGCAATTTTTGAAGCTTTTTTCTGCCATCCTTAGAAATATTTATGTTTGATTAGACCTGAATGAACACTACCTGTGGAAATATTTGAAAGTCTACATTGTGCTTGTTGTTTTCCTTTGTTGTTCGTTCTCTTTCCAACAATGAAGGGTTGTGGTGTTTTGTGTCTAATTAGATCACCCATAGGAATTATTGGGTTTGAAAGTTTGTAAAAGAATTGGTGCATCGCCATTTTTTATGTTTTATGTTTACATTTCCTTCTATCCTTTTCTCGAAAACCCAAAGAAGAGATGAATTACTATAAAAATCCCAGAGGTATTCAGTGAGGAGTAAATCAATCCCCCACTCACCGAATTTCCCATAAGACTATCAAAGAGGCACAAGCTTTGATGATTAACAAAAAAAATAACAACAAGTGGATCTCCCATCATTGGGATCACCTCCTAAATTTGAATCAGTATAACCTTTTAAAGAAAAAACATATTTTGCATCATAAAAAAGACTAAGATTAAGCATACCTTTAGCATATCTTAAAATTATTTTTGCAACTTTAAAATGAGTTTTTTGTGGTTTAGACATATATCTAGAAACCAATCCAACACTATAAGAAATATCAGATCTAGTAAGTGTTAAATAATTTAAACTACCAACTAATTTCGTATATAAAGTAGGATTAACAAAAGGAGTTTCCTTATCAACCATTAATTTTGTTCCTAATCCACAAGGAGTAGAATTTCACACTTTTCATCATTAATTTTAATTTTTTCTAAGAGATCTTGAGTATATTTATTTTGAGAATAAAATACCTTTAGGTGTTTTCCAAATTTGCATGTACCCAAAAAGTAATATAATAGGCCTAAATCAGTCATTTGAAATTGTTGATTGAGTTGAGACTTAACATCACTTGTCAAATTGTTAGAACTAGAAGCACAATAATTAAATAATCAACAAATTAAATAATAATTACAATATCATTTTCACTATGCTTAATATATAAATTTGGATCATTTTTACTCCTAATGAAACCTTGAGATAGAAAGAAAGCATTAGTCTTAGAATACCATTCTCTTGAGGATATTATTTTAAACCATAAATTGTTTTCTTCAATTTACAAACAAGATGTTCAATACCTTTCTTAATGAAACCCAAAAGTTGAGACATAAATTAATTCATGTAAATCACCATTTAAAAATTTACTTTTAACATCCACTTGATGAATAGGCTAATGCATATGAGAAGCTGAAGAAAACACTAATTTAATAGTTGGCATATAATAGCTACTATAGAAAATGTTTAATTATAATCTAAACCTTCAAATTGAGAGAATCCCTTAGAAACTAATATGGTTTTAAAATTTCTAACTTCATTATTTGCATTAACTTTAGTTTTATACAAACCATTTGCATGAGACAAGATTCTTACCTTGAGGTAAAGGAACTAATCCCAACTTTTATTAGTAATTAAAGTATCATATTATTATTGCATAGCCTTTTTCCAATGAAATTGATCTTTACTTGTTCATAATATTGAGGATTATTTGTATTCATAATTAGGTATGTGTGGGATCATCATGGAAAAAACATGCCCTTAAGTAGTAAAAAATTCAGTAAAAATCAGAGTTAGGCAACTTGACATAAAAAATTGAATAAGTTATCTATATTATTTAAAAAATATGTAAGAATAGAATCTATATTAAATTGAATGTAGCTTCTAAACTACTCGGTTTGTTAAAAAAAAAAAATCCATTTGGTAAAAATTTGAAATTTCAATGTGATAGTACTTAAATTTTAGGGAAAAAATAAGAAGTAGGTGTCTGTTTGACCACCCTAACCACAATAAAATGATAATATTTTTTTATAGTATTTTATATATAATTATAGGACTCATGTCTTGATGTGATGCATATTTTTTTGTAATTTGTTTCCAAGTAAATAAATAATTATGAATTTTTTATTACAACTTTTAAAAAATATAAAAACTCGTATGTTTGACCACCTAAGTAACTTGGTTAAAACTTCATGAAATTCATTTTTTATTTTTTTAATCCTATATTATGTGAATCATAGATGTGGCACATGTTTTGGATTCAAAAAATGTGATACCATTTGAAAGCTATAGATGTTTTTCACTCAGCCTATCAATAAGAACTTTATTCGTAATTCAAATAAAAAATGAATAATAATTACTTATTAAATTCAAAGTAAAGCATAATTTATATTGGTGGAAATATGAGAATCTCCTTTAAAAACCCTTTTCATTTCATCAATTTTGGGTTAAAAAAAAATCATTAGCCACATACCCATCATATTGCCACTTTTTGGCCTATCATGATCCTACACATACCCAATTGTAATGATGGAAAATGTATCCCTCTACATTTAAATGCACTTATTTTGGGAATGATTGACATTAAAATGGACCTAATGTTGCCTTGATCTAGTGTTGAAATATTTTTTACACATTCACATTAGGTTTAGGGCCCTTTTAAGCTAAATTGACCTAGGTTTTCCTTAATTTAGTATTGTAAATTAGTGTATTAATTTACACCTTCACATTAAGTTTTGGGACCTTGTAAACTAAATGAACCTAGTTCTACCTTATTTAGGGTGTTGTAAATTGTTTCATAACAATCTCACACTAATCTAAGGCTTCATTAATAAACTGGGCTTCTTTTTCCTTATTTGGCCTTATTTTACATCCGCAAGCATTAATTAATGCATATTTTTGAGGATAATCCTAACATATATCTAATGATGAATCAAAAATTATTTTTTTTGGAATCTATGGCCCAAATTTAGTTATCTAGGACTCATACACCACCTTGGGCATATGAGTCCCACCTATGTTTGAGGGGCCTGATCTTGATTTCACATCAGTCTAATCCTTTCTTGAAAAATATGTCCCAAAGCTTAGCCTAATGAGACTCATATTCCAAAACAAGCATATGAGTCCCATGTGGCTTAAACCTACTTTAAATTCAAATTATTGGCATGATTTTATCTTACTAGATCTAATGTCGGCTCGTAGTGTTGTAATTTTGGGAAATTTGACATAAATAAGTATAAATACAAGGCTATTTCACTCATTTTCACCTAATACTTTCAAGAGACCATTCCTAATAGCAAGTTTGTGATTACAAGACTTCACAAGAGTATTCAAGGACATTTAGGAGCATCTTTAAGGAATTAAAAGATAGATTTCTTCATCATTTATTGCAACAATTGAAGATCCATCATCATATCAAAGGCATAGTGCATCAAGCATGTTGTTGTTCTAGTATTGATGATCCATTTGTAAGAATTCTTCCACATCCAATTTGAGATTAATATCTACATTCTTCATGGCCACTTTGTGTTAATTTGTAAATTTTTATTCCAAGACATCATCCAAGGTATTAGCATTATGTTTCATGTTTCATCATTTGGTTTAATTACCTAAATGGGGTTTGTCTAAGGAAAAACCCTAATCCCTAATAAAACAACACCTTTTCTCACTCTTTGTGCAATTGTAGGTTTATAGGTTGAAGAAAAAGTGGATTTGAAGCCTTCAAAAGTATTAAGATTACAAAGTTGTAAAAGTTGTCATGTAAAGTTGTCAAGGATCACATAAACTTAGATCTAGAGAAAGATATCCAGCCTATCTACATGAAACCAGTGGGAAAAGGATTATTTGATCCATCTTTAGAGGCTCACAAAGTTTCACTTCAAAAAATTTCTCCTGAGACACTTTGCGACAAAATGGGATGATATGCCACTTGTAGCGTATGAGTCCCATTATACCTATTTTTGGATATTTACTATAGATCCTGATTCAACAATTCTAGATTCGTATTTATACCCAGAAACCCTAGTCTAGCATATGAGTCCTAGTGGGCATTAAACAACAAGATTTCAGGGTTTTGAAGCTTGTTGTGGTCTTATCCTTCTTCCAGGCACACTTTTGTACTTTCTCAATCTTTTATTTCACATTTTAGTTTCATTTCCTATGTCATTTAGTTAGGTTTTGCATGGAACTTTGCATATTATATTCATTTCTTGTCTTTCCAAGCCCTAGCTTGGTGGCGAACCCTCTTATTATCTTTAATCACACCCTAGGATACCTTATTGCAAGATCTCTTTCCCACACTTCATCCTTGGGTTGAGATCTCTAAGGTTTCGTTTAATGTAATAATTATCAAATAGCAATGTATCCTTGTGCTCCATCTCCTAAAAGGTGGGTCACCCTATTTCCATCATTACATTTTCGTGAACCTACATTTAAAACACCTTATATAAGGGAATATTTGATATACCATAAGGTTATGTGAGGCCTCATTCATAAATTCAAAAGTGAAGAATGTTAAATATCTTGTAATAGAGGATAACCAACTCTTCCCCTTCACTTAAAATATTAAGTTCTTGGGGAATTAGCTTGCATGGAAAGTTTTCCTTCAAAAAGGTATATATTTTGAATCACCTAACACATTTTATAATCCACCAAAATGATATAGTTGAGGTCATCCCCTTGATGAAAAAAAAAGAAAGCCCCATAAAAATGAAAAATATATCACTACTTATGATCATCAAGATCACATGTATGTGTAGGATGATGATGGGCCAAAAAGTGGCAATATGATGGGTATGTGTAGGGTATGTGGATGACGATTTTTTTTTCACCCAAAATTGATGAAACAAAAAGGGTTTTTAAAGGAGATTCTCAAATTTCCACTAATGTAAATTATGTTTTAATTTGAATTTAATAAATGATTATTATTCATTTTCTATTTGAATTATGACTAAAGTTTTGATTGATAGGCTGATTAAAAAACATCTATAGCTTTCAAATAGTATCACATTTTTTGAATCCAAAACATGTGTCACATTCTATGCTTCGCATACTATAGGATTGAAAAAAAATGAATTTCATGAAGTTTTGACCAAGTTAAGGTGGTTAGACATATGAGTTTTTATATTTTTTAAAAGTTCTAATAAAAAATTCATAATTAATTATTTACTTGGAAAAAAATTAGGAAAAAATATGCATCAGATTAGGACATGAGTCCTCTACTTATATCTAAAATATTATAAAAAAAATATTATCATTTTATTGTGGTTAGGGTGGTCAGACATATACCTTCTTATTTTTTTCACTCCTTCAAACTCTTCCTCACTAGAATTAAACTTTCACTTCTCCAATTTGGTGAGTTGCAGCCTGAAAATAAAGTTTCAACGAGCATTTTAGAGTATGTTTATTTGAATGAAAATTATGGCCAAGATCCTAACAATGGTCACATTTAGGTTTTAACATTATGAAATCCTTTACCCTACATAGTTAAGTATATATTAACATAATTAATATATAATGTATATTTTATATAATATAATTATATATAATAATATATAAAGGTTATATTATTGTTATATATTATATTCTATAATAAAAATTATTAAAGATAAATATAAAATTACTATAATAATAATTAATATATTTTTATATGGAACAAATGAAATTAATAAATTAAAAGTTGATCATTTAATGGATCTTTGGATAGATTAGGAAATAGAGAGAGATAGAGAGGGAAACAATTTTATATAGAGAGGTATATATACTATCACTTGCACCTGAAGGAGGCTCAATAATTGCACCGATAGAAAACTATATGTATGGTAATATGTTAGAGAGTATGTGTTTGCACATGCATGAGTTGGAAATTCTAGTTTCATGTGGCTAGATTAAACAACTAATAATCAGTGCTAAATAATGAAATGAAAAATAAGTTTAGACAAATCTAGATTTTTCCTTTAATGAAAGTAAGTATTATCTTATCATGAACTATTTGCATATAGATCTTAATACATAAACCAATGCAAATGAAGAAAGAAAGTTGTCATCAAATTGACAAAAAATACTTCAAATAGAAATAGAATGTTCCCATATAGTTATAAAATCAATATTTATTAGGTTTTTATGTGATAAGTGAGAATTTGAGAGGCTTTTACCTAATATTTTAGAGGATTTTACCATTAAATTGTAGTTGTTTTACCATTAAATGGTAGGTGAAGCTTGTTTTCCAATGAATCAATAGTGGTTTGTAGGCGTGATACTTGTTTCAAGCTCAAATATCACACTATATGCAGCCTACTAGCTAATAAAGAGAGAAACTCAAAAGATAGAGAATCAGACAAATACACACACACACACACACATATAAATAAAGAGAGAGAGAGAGAGAGATAGAGAGACAGAGAGACAGAGAGGAATATACAAAGAGAGATAGAGCATGAGAGAGAGAGAGAAAAGAGAACCTATTTTTGATTGGTTGTTTCATGTCAACAATTCAACGATCATATGTGTCCTTGGAGAGTTATTCTCAAGGTAGCATGTCATTTGAGATCCGGGATCGTCGTCTTTCGAACAGGTCTCAGTTATCCAGCAGGAAAGAGTCGAGATCGTCGGTCGGAGAACATCGAGATCAGGAAGAACTCGTCGCGATCAAAAGAACTTTTCAAAGCGGATCCGAAAGATCCATCAAAAGGGCAAGACGGTCCGAATAAAGATCCGGAAATGGCTCAAAATCAAAGATAAAGAGATCGATCGAGATCAAAAGAGGATGGGAGATCCAAGATAAATAAAAGGAAATAATGGCCTATATATATACACAGAAAGAGAGGTCGAGAGATAAAGAGATAAAGATGAATAGATAGAGAGATATAGGGAGGGTGGGTGTGCCTCCTGCCTGCTCATTCTTTGTCTCTATATCTCACCCTCTATGTCACTCCTCACCCCTCTCCTATCTATTGAACCTAACTCTACCTCTCCCTATTGTTCTCATTCCACTCAAATGCCACCCTCCATCTCTTTCCCTGCTTATTCATCATGTCTTTGTTTCTCTTGTCTCCTATAACACTGTCACTTTCATGTATATTTCTCTCATGGCTCTATGTCTTTTAACTATCCCTCATTCTCTCCATATCAGCCGTTTCTATGTCTCTTTCTTTCTTTATATATATATATATATATATATATATATATCTATATATATATATATATATATATATATATATTTGGGGCTCCCCCCTCCCCCTCTTCTCTCTTCCTCCTTCTCTTCCTTCTTCTTCTCCTTTCTCTCCCTCTCCTCTTTCTCTTTATCTCTCTTCCCATCTCTCCCTACTCTCCCTATCTCTCCATCTCCCTTTTCCATATATATTTATCTCTCTCTTTCTTTCTTACTTTCATATATCTCTATCCTCCCTCTACTTTCTCCTTTCCTCTATCTCTAGTATTTTATCTCCCTCTCTCCTGTCTCCCTATTTATCTCCTAATTGTCTTTCAGTTTGTCTATCTCTTTGTCTGTCTCCTTATATCTCTTAATCTCTCTATAGTTTAGTTTCTTAAATCATATCATCATCCTCCTGTCCCTCCTTTATCTCTATTTGTCCTCCCTCTTCCTCTCTTCTATCTTCCATCTCTACCCCTTCCCTCTCCTTTTATCTGTTCCTTCCTCCATCCATCTATCTCTATCTCTATCCCTCTTCCATCCATCCCTCCCTCTTCACCATCCTCCTCTCCCTCTTCCTCCTTCTTCTATCTCTCCTCTCTCCTCCTCTCCGTCCACTCTTTCTCTCTCTCACCCCCCCCTCTCCTACTCTTCCTCATCTCCATCTCCTTTGTATCTGCCTCCTTTCCTCCTCACCCTCTCTTTGTTACCAAACCATAACATGAGACCTGTGTGAGTGGTGTGGACTAATTGTTCTGGGATTCAGCTCTCTCTCTCTCCTTACCCCCCCCCTCTCTCTATCTCTCTTCCACCCTCTATCTCTCCCTCTTTATATCTCTACCTCCCTTTCTCTCACCCTCTCTCTTTATTGCAAACATAACATGAGCCTATTGGTAATGGAGCCTAATTATGTTCCTGATTCAAAGGTTTTATTTTAGTCATGTTTGGATCCTTGTTAGTGGATGAATAGTTTATTTGAAGCTATCACTTCTCTATTAAGACATTTATTGCACAAACAACATCAATAGCTAAATGACATACCAATTGACCTCATGTACTACATAAATGTACACAAAAAATAGACCAAAATTTATCCTAATTGACCTTCCACACTTCTTCAACATACCCATTGCACACTAAGGTGCAATTACTAGTTATAAAATATGCATATACTAGTTATAAAATGTTTGTAGCCAGTTCATTTCACCTAACTTGAGCAATTTCTAAATATCCAAATTGGTGCATGGGAATGCTATTTTTTCAGAAAATATAATATAGTCATCAATCGTGCCTTTCTAAATATTATTATTATTACTCTCGGTGCATCATGTGAATAAGTGTGAATGCCAGCTAATTTTTATTTCTAGTTGACATTCAATTTTTGTGGTCAACCCTCTCATATTATTTTTGTCCTCAATGAATTTATCATCTTGTATTGTAAATGATAAGAGGCATGGTCATGCAAGAGCAAGTGACGCAGAGCTAATCCTCATTCACACCGTGGGAAAACCAGAAGTCTAATAATACAGCACAATATTGCAAAATGTAATAAATTATATACCATTATCTAACACTTAACCTATTTTCTATGTAAAATACAACTGTTAACTTTATGAAATATTTTTCTAAATATTAATAAGAAGTGTTATGTACGTATCAGACGAAAACGTGACACTAATTTTTCGTCCCTTTCTATTATATATAACGCTCTCATATTGACTTGGTCATCGCTTTCTATTCAAGTTTTGTTGTGTTTTGGTTTGACTCTTCAAAGCCAAAAATGAGTGGAACAGTTCCAAGGGAGGTTTAATCTGGTCATGTAGTTATATATTTCTGAGTAGATTTGGTCCGTCTCCAGAGAGAAAAGCTCGACCTGTAAGTATGTCGAAGTTTGATAAAGAGCAGTGGATGAAAGAAGTGAAAGGCTATCCCACGTCGCCCTGCATTTTCAGTGTATCACCGGCCTTGTTGATGGAATATAGAGATGCGAATGTGCCGCAAATTGTATTTTCGGAAAAGAGTGGCTCGGTGGAATGGAAGCATTCAAAGGCGAGGCAGCACGTAGAGAGGTTGTAAGAATTCAGAGTGCAACTGGTAATTCTGAATTTAAGTTCGAGCAATTGATTGATAAAATCAGAAGTAGGGAGGAGGAGATAAAGCGGTGGTATGACAAGGGAACAGCATTCGAGGGTGAGGTTCTGCTTTGGATGGTGGCGCGGGATGCTTGTTTCATCCTTGAGTTTTTCAGAAATCACCTCTGTAAATTACAAGATGATGAGTTCTTTAAATATGATTTCTGCTTTCTGCCGAAGCTTCATCCCATTTTCGGACCCGAATCCGAGGATCCTGGGGTTAAGTCAGAGATCATGAAGGATTTAATCAAGTTAGACAATCAAATAGCTGAACTTGACAAGCTGCTGAGGACTGTGTTCGAAAAAATCTACCATCGGCCTTTCGAGTTTTATGGAAAGGGGAAATCACGGAGACAGAGCCATATCCTGGATCTATATCACTACTCCTGTCTTGGAGCTGTGGCACCCGAGAATGAAGATGAAGTGAAAGCATATGCTAAGTTATAAACAATGGCTGGTGGCTGGAGGCTTCGGAGCAACCATTGTCGTCGTTTGCTTGTTTAAAAACTGTAAAGCATGATCAACAGTGAGTAGTTTTTGAGATCTCTTTTATTCTGTAATGCGTGTGCTTTTGTTCTTTGTAATCGATAATAAACTACAGCGTAGTGAAGGCTCTTAGATGGTATTATACCAAATCGGGACTTCTACCTATGCCATGAAATTGAGTGGGTTCTCCCATTATCCACCAATATCTTTCGTAGTCATAACATCCATCTCTATGACTTTTCAATAATGTATACTGCTGAATCTTAAATGAGCCGTGGTTTATGGACACGTGTGCTTTCCTATTTTCCGTCAATAAAAACAAAAATTATTATATACTGGCGAATGGACCGATAGCTTCATTTAGTTTATTAAATATTTGGTTTATACAATATAAATTAGTGAACTACACTTTTTCATAAAAAATTTTAAGTTTCAATGGTAAAAACTCTCACTAGTCACTAGTGGGTTCTTAGTTTGAATGTCGGTCTATCCAACATTCTCATCATGATATCTATAATTTCTTGTAGAAAGAAATACAATTCTTATTACAAAATAAGTTAAAAAAAAAACAATTAAAATCTATATCAAAATATCTAGAATGACTTAGATAACTCTTGTACCTAATAGAGCACATACATTTCAAGCACTTAAGAATAACTCTACACCTTTACATTGTGTAATAATTTTTGCTCCTTTAATGAATATCAATTCATTCAATATCTAGGGGAAAAATACTTACATTTAGAAATGATAACGCCTTTTCTAAAATTTAAAGAATTTTTTTAAGAGAGATATTTTCAAAATAAAATTGAAAAGAAGATGTGAGTTCCTATAAAGTAAAGTATAAAAACACATAATTTATTTTTACAAAAATAAAATGATACAACGTTTCTTTAAAAAAAGCCATAATACTCCATTAATGACATCTACCAAGCATTGCTCAAGAAAATGAAAATATGTTTAATAACTATTATGAGCATATATATAATATTTAAAAATTAGAATAATTAGTCCAATAACAGACATATGTTGTCTTGTAGTTTCTCTATTATATAATCATTTAATGTACTCTCTCTCTCTCAAGAAAAATCATATGTTATCTACTTGTAATTTTCTCATTTTGTAATGATTGAATGAATATGTTATATGTTTAAAATAGTTTAATCACTCTTGTAGACTTATTAAGAAATGATAGTTGTGGGATGCTTCTAAAATATACTCCTACACATGCATAACATGGTAAATTAGAAGTATTATACTATATGTTTATAACTATAATTTGTTTTGAGGCAACAACACTCAAATTATTTGTAAATATTTCCACTATAGAGAAATTGTTAGATTACATATACAAATATAAGAATTTTAAAGAAAAGTGCCCCACTTTTGGCATTATTCTGCAAAGGAAGGTGGTGTAGTTATTGCATTTGAGTTGTCTATTCCTCTCACTTGACAAAGGTCAATGTCACTAGGGAGGTATGTTGAGTATAATAATAAAATCCTTCATGAAAAATTGATAAATGTTTGACTCAATATGAAAACTAAAAATATCTTTATCAACAATTATCATTTTTTTATTGCACTTGCAATTCACCAAAATAAAATCATTTCACAAAAAGACTAAAAAAATATTATTGGAAAGATAGTAAACAAAGAAGGAGGAAAAATCCAAGGAGACACTCTTTTGTTGGTAAAACTAGTCTTCATCGTCATGAAAACGGTATTTTAGCCATCCAACTTATCTCCAAGATAGCCTTCTCATATTTGGTGCAGAATGCAAAGATAAAAATGAAGGTATTAAACCATGTAATCAATTAAATAATAAAAATCTACAATAATGAAATATAAAAATGATATGTATAATATATAGCACAATTTGAAAAGAGAATTTTCATAAGCATTCATGAGAATATTGTTATTTCAAGAAAGTGAATATATTTCCATTCTAAAGAGATCATTTCCATTGGAATCCACTATTGACCTCACTAAAGGACTTAGGGGTAGTGACGAACTCCCGAGACTCTAGGGCTACCTCTGTCACTAGGATGGTGCAAGCCAACGTAGAACCAACTTCCAAAGAAGGCGATCCCTTCTTCCAACCCCCATTACAAGAAGGATCATCCTCCATCTTACACTTCATTAGGGGATGCGAGATCCCCACATATGAAGTAGAAAGTGAGGAGGAAGAGGAGAAAACCATAGAAAACATCATCGAGGTATCGACATGTTCATGGGTTTGGGAAAAGGTGGGATGTCAAGGAAGGATATCAGAAGAGGAGGCTCTGTTGAAGGATCAATGAATACTTGCACTCTTTTAGAGTGAGGATCATTCACACTCATAGGGGCAGCTAAAAGTAAGATTGAGGCAGAGGGAACTGAAGTAGAAGGGGTAGAAGAGGGGGACACAATAGAAGATGTTGAAGTAGGAGTTGTTGGATCCTTTTCCTCCATTTACAAGGTGGTCTTCTTAGCATCCAAAATATTCCTCTAATGCTTACGCTCACATGCAAGGTAGTTTCTACGGCTCCAAGAGCTAGAGGCTATAGCTTGAGAAAGAATGGAAGGCTCCAATTTAGTCATCGAAGTATCCATCACAACTGTTTCTAGTGGAGGGAGTTACTCTTGGACATGAATAGGAGGAAACAATGGAGGAGAAAATGCAATAATAGATGAGGGAGAAAAATTTTGTGCCTTAGTGGCGGGCCTCTTCCATTCACCACCTTAGAGGTAGGAGCAATAGGAGGCCATGGAGGCCAAGACGAAGAAGATGCTCCATGGGGACCCTTTTCCTTAGCATACAAGATGAGCCAAGGCACCATGGGTAAGACAGGAAGGTTTAATACCTGATGCATTGCCTTTTGCCAAGGTAGCACCATCAAACTTTCCAAGAGACACATAGTGGAAGAAGTCAAAGACATTGTAGGAGGGAAAGATGCAGCTCAGTAGGTGGAACTATAGAGGAAGAAGAAGATGCTTGAGCGGACTTCTCCTCCATTATTCAAGCAAAAAGAGTAGCCTTGTGTTGCACTATCATGGATACTTTAACTAAAATGGCATAGGGAGAAGGAGGACAGGTCACTTTCAAAGCTATGCCCCCATTCTTGTATTTCACATAAGTTCAATACAATAGGTCTATCTTGGGAGGGAGTGGATCAACAGGGGTAGGCCAGACCTGATCAAATGAGTTGACTCCATGTGCAACCATTGATTTGTAACTGTTGTCATGAACTACATGCACAAAACCCTCATGAGAGAACTTTAATAACTTATTGATTATTGAGGGAATTCTGTTCATGGAAAATAGCCAAGGAATGCCTAGTTTCACTTTGAACAATTTGAACCCTGAAAAAATATCAAGGAGAGAATTCATAGTCTTAGGCCCAACCAAGACTGATAAGGTGATAAAATCGATGGGAGGAATGGAAATCCCATCATGTGTACATATAGTGATTTTAAACTCATCATATCCATCCTTACATAAAAAATTTATCAACATAATCTCCTCTGTAATAACATTAAACTTGCATGTAGAGTCAATGAGAATGCCAGTTACAATGTTCCCATTGATACATGTGGGAATGTACAAAGGGGATGGTTTTCTATTAGCATTCATCGAAAAATCCTATGAGGTAAATGTTATAGAGGGAGACCACTCACAGGTTGTGCAGATGGGATGGGTAGATGCTTAAACAAAGTCATCTTTACATACACTGGAAAGGACTTTCATAGAATCCCCTAAGATTTCAACAATTAGACAGTGACCTCTTCAAAAATTCACTTCACAACACTTAGGGATCCTTTTAGCTATGTTGTTAGGGGTCGTATGGTGGGTTGCAAGGCTAGGTTCCTTGCAATGCACACACCCACAACACTCCTAGAATATGAGAGAAGTTTCCTTTAGTACCACAAAATAGAACTAAAAAAATTCACATTAGGTTCATAAAAAATGTAGAGGGGGACTGACTACTCATAACCCCAAGTCACGAGAGGATCTAGAATAATTAGCCTCCCTGATCTACCTCATGCTAATGATTTTTCAAGGTATGTTTGATATTTTAAGAGGGTTAGAAGGAATGAAAACTAAATTTTCACTGTCCTTTTATCAACTCAAGAGTCTAAGACACAAAGTGAGCAAATCCCCAAGTTTGGACTGTAACCTAGGAAACTATCGACCAAAGGACTCTAGCATAGAAGATGAACGACAATGCAACACCTTGATGTCCCAATCAGGGGTTGGCATCTAGACAGACAAAGAGTATAAATTACATTGTAGACTATCATAGAATTAACTAACAACTTGATACATTCAATTTTGTGCAATGACAAAAAACAAAAAAGAGCTATACTACTAAAATAATGAGAGGAATGCTTTAACTTAGAAGATAGAAGTTGATGAAAATGAAGGTGGTGAGAATCAAAATTACGGTTTGTCTAGCCTCCCACAAGATCCACATGATCAAGAGTACCTACACACAACAAAAGAGGGAAAAATGTTGGGGCTATTTCGGGGCTTGCCATAGTCAAACCCTTGTTTTAGGGTTCACACCCCCATAGATAGCAAAAATAGCCACAAATAGAGAAACTATGATAAAGAAAGAATTGAAAGGAAGAATACCAAGAAATTCTAACAAAAATATGCTACATAAATCTAGTAACGATGCTAACTAAAATGGATATCACCTCCCCAACAAGATGCCCTCAAGCACGTGAAGGGAGATGTGAAATAGCAAGCTTGTGGGTTCCATCATTACTACAACAATGAGAATGAAAAACAATAGGATTTCAAATTGAAGCTTCAATAATGTTGAAAAATGCTAATAAATGTTAAGGGATATTGAATAAGTTGAAGAAGATCATTTAAGGATGAATAGAATCCCAAAAGAGTTGTTCAAGGTAAGTCAAGGGAGTAGGGGCGTTACTCTTCATTGCCAATGGAGAATTTTAACACCACTATAGATTCCAAAGGAAATAATCCTCTCAAGATGGCAACAGGTCGCACATACATGCGTACATCATGCTAGTGTCCCTGACAAAAATTTCCCCACCGACACTACACACAACTACCAAGTGGGTGGAAATCAAATAGATGAGGTGGAATAGCATTTTTGGGTTTTATTTTTCTAAGATAAGGGTTGTAAATGGGGAATCTACAAGGGGTGAAAATTCACTCCATTACAAATTCAATTATGGTTAGATTTAGGTTAGGGTTAAGTTTAGGTTATGGTTACTATTAAGGGTAGGTGAGGGTTAATGATTAAGTTTAGGTTAGGGTTAGAATTATTAATCTATGATAAAAATTGAGGTTAATGTTAGGATTCAATTAGGGTTCAGGTTAGATTATAATTAGTGTTTAGATTCAAATAAGGATAGGGTTTGGATTTGAAAATAAGGGAAATAAGGGTTCAACCTTTTAGGATATGGAACACAAAAGGGGTTGAAGACCTTTCTCCTATTTCCTTCAAGTTTCATTCAAGGAAACTTTAGAGATCTCAATCTAGGGAGGGAATTAGGGAGAAAAATATACAATAAGGTGTCCTAGGTGTGTGATTAAAGAAAAAAAAGGGTTCACTACTAGGAAAAGGCTTGGAAGGAAGGAAGGAAATGCAATGATATGTAAACCTAACTATGCAACCTAAGATATGAAATTGAAAATTAAAAGAATGAATTGGGAAATGATAGAGGGGCACATGGAAGACTAAATAAGCTTGAAAAAATGTCTTCAATATTGAAATAATAACTCTTGAATCACACTAGGACCCATACACTAGTAGGGGAAATTTAGTCCTAGTTTAGGGTTTTAGGTCAAATCCAGAATTTGGAATTGCTAAACCAGGATCTATAGAAAATGCTTGAAATCTAGTATAATGGGACTCATAAACCACAAGTGGAAATTTAGTCCTAGTATCAGGATTGATCTTAAACTCTGATATCTGGGTATGTGCAAGATCATGATGGGCCAAAAAGTGGCGAAATGATTGGTTTTTGTAGGGTATGTTGCTGACGACTTTCTTTTACCCAAAATTGATAAAATAAAAAAGAGTTTTTAAAGGAGATTCTCATATTTCCACCAATACAAATTATGCTTTACTTTGAATTTAATAAATAATTATTTTCTATTTTCTATTTGAATTACAAATAAAGTCCTGATTGATAGGCTAATTGAAAAACATGTATAGCTTTCAAATGGTATCACATTTTTTGAATCTGAAACATGCATCACATTCTATGCTTTGCATACTATAGGATTTAAAAAAAGAAATTAATTTCATGAATTTTTGACCAAGTTAAGGTGGTTAGACATACAAGTTTTCTTAATTTTTTAAAATTTGTAATAAAAAATTCATAATTAATTATTTACTTGGTAAAAATTACAAAAAAATATACATCACATCAATACATGAGTCATCTACTTATATCTAAAATATTATTAAAAAATATTGTCATTTTATTGTGGTTAGGGTGGTTAGGCAGACACTTACTTATTTTTTCCCTAAAATTTAAGTATTACTGCATTGAAATTTCAAATTTTTACCAAATAGTTTTTTTTCTTTTAAAAAAACTTAATAGTTTAGAAACTGCATTCAATTTTCTACAAATTATATTCTTACATATTTTTGAAATAATATAGATAACTTATTCAAATTTTTACGTCAAGTTTTCTAACTCCGATTTTCCTAAATTTTTTGCCACTTAAGGGCCTATTTTTTCTATGATGATCCTGCACATACCCATCCTCTAGTGTTCTCTTGTAGCTTCACTCTTTCCAAATCTCTCAATCTAAAACTATAAATCCTACTCCATAAGTGACTTTTTGTGATCTTCCAATGTAGATGAAAACTTTGATAACTTTTCTCCAATCTTGCTCTTTCCTGGATCTTAAACCTGGATCTATAAATCACACATTAGAGAGAGGGGAAAATGTTGTTTTGTTAGTGGATATGGGTTTTCCTTGGTCAAATCATTTTTTGGTAATCAAACCTTGAAATGAAATTATATAGAATGAAGGAATGATGAATGAACAAATAAGCTAAGTCGCAACTCACCAACCCTTGGAATAAAGGCTACAATCTTGTATGTAATAACTAGCATGAATGTAGATCTTGAATCTTAGTTGTATATTATGGATCTTGACTTGAATGCTTTCTTAAATCATAAGAACCTACATCACAAATTTTAGCTAAAAAAAAAACATGATCCATGATGACATTGACATGATGCTTGAATCTTGAATGATGCTCCAAAATGCTTGATAACCACTCTTGAAGGCTCTTGTAAAATCTTGAATACTCCTGAATTCTCTTGATCACAAATCTTCTATAAGAATTCTCTTTTCAACTTGCTAGTTTGTTAGGAGAAAATATGTGAAATAACCTTGTATTTATACTTGTTTATGCAAAATTTTCCAAAATTACAACACAAGTTGACATCAAATTTAGGAGAATAAAATCCTACCAATTATTTGAATTCAAAATAGGTCCAAGCTAAGTGGGACTCATACACCAGTTGGGGCATATGAGTCCCAATAAACTAAGCTTGGAACACAAATTTCAAGAAATGTTTAGTTTTATGCTAAATTTAGGACCAGGCTTTGAAACTTAGGTGGGATCCATATGCTCAAGGTGGCATATGAGTCCCAAATCACTAAATCTAGTTCATACAATCAAAAATCATTAAATTAGGATTTTTCATTATATATATGTCAGGATTACCCTCAGAAAGATGCATTAAATAAGGATTTTTCGATGCAAAATAGGACCAAATAAGGCATAAAGAAGCCCAATTTTAGCAGGGAGGGCCCAAACACATGTAAAAATGTAAAGGGATAAATTTCCCTACACTACATTTAGACCTTACTTTAGTGAGAGGATGAACTTGCTTCAAACTCACACTAAAGTAGACAAACTTGCATCAAGAGGGATCAAAAAGTACCAATGCTATTGAGATAGGATGACAACGACTAAGAGGGATGATCATGCCTCCAAGATCATGATCCTATGGCAAACGAACATAGGCATAAGAGAACACACATGAATATGATGCAAGCCCCCAAGTTCAAGATATAAGGATACATTTCCAAAGACATAAAGAAGAAAGAAAACAAAAACAAAAGGGGTGGATCAAGCTTCAACTATTTGTCCCGCATGTTATGGATCAGATCTAAGCTATTTGTAAAAGAATTTTTACAAGTGGAACATGATGTACACTATGTAAACCAACGCATGCTCACAAGGTCTAGTGGAACCTGAGGTCATCCACTAGGTGATCCCCCAACAAGACACATACACACATGGTCAGGATGCACTCACAAGGACAAGCAAATGGTTATGGGAAAGTCATGCCTAAGTTTGGCTCCCATACATAAAACCATACCAAAGTTATACCTTTTCATAACTTTAATAAGGCACCAAACAACATGAACAAAAGGAACTATGAAGCAAGAAAAACTTCATATGCTTGACACCCATGAACAAATGGGATGGCTCTATAGGCAAGTAAAGTGTGTTATGCAAGGTGGCCATATAACATATATTTTAAATGCAAAGTAGAGTAAGGTACATTCAAAGGAGTTTTTCTTAGTTCATTTAAGGTCTTAACTTAGGGAAAAACATGCCTAATGTTTCCAAGAGAGGACCAATTGAATAATAGAAGATTCACAACTTAGGGAATGCAATGTGTTACATCAAACCACTAAGAGGAATATAATATGCTAAGATATATCATGCTCTTAAGGGACATCACACCCAATGTCACCACAAAGTGAAATATGCATCGTATGAAGTAAGAAGACTACATAATGAAACATAAGTTGTAAAAAGGAAAAGAATAATGCCAATGTATGCCCCCACTTTAATGAAATTGCTAAACACCATGTTGTGAGAAATTAATTTGAAGTAGCAAATGATGAATCCTAATAATCAAGATGACATGAGAGCTTATTCAAAAAGCCCTATGCCAATTCATATGTTTCCAAATGAAGCTACGTCATGAAAAGGGGTTGCCCCCAAAATGAAATCCCAAAATCACATAAGGGATCCATGAATTTGGGGTTATTATGTTTATGATACAATGGTTTTAGAGAGCGGTATGGTCATATTTCCCCAAATACTAATGGAACAAGAAAAATTACACAATGAGAGCAAAAAAAAGGAAAAATATTTTGGATCAACATGGAAGAGACCTAAATATTTCAATGCCTTTCGTCATCCCCAAAAGAAAAACACAAGACAAAGAAAAGATAGAGGAAAATTTTTTGGGTCAACATGGAAGAGACCTAAATGTCTTGTGTCCATCTTATGTCATCCCCAAAAGGAAAACATAAGATAAAGGTTTACGACATAGAGAAGAATGTAGATACAAATAGAGGAATGTTACAAAGAGGGAAGTACATTAAAAAAATAGTACAAGGGATCACACTTCACACATGCAATCACACACATAAATAAAAAATAAAATAATGCAAAATATTAGTAAGGCACATGTGATTCAACCTAAAGTAATTCTTTCACATCCCAATATTGTTCATCATATACGAATAACGTACAACTAGCCAAAGGGACAATAGTAAGTTTCAAACTAGGGGAAGCACCAAATTCAACATTGTTTTTAGGATATATTTTATTTAATATCATAGAAAAAGAAAACAATGTATTCATTTCACTATGCACTTCTTCATCAATTTTAGCAACCTCATCAGCATCATCCAAGTTAATCATAATGGGAGGTTGAATGATAATGTCCAAAGAAGGATAATTTAGTTCTTGTTGTGGTTGTGATATAGAATATTTTTGTTGCGAAAAAGAGGGAGACTCATCGCGTATTGCTTCAGTCAGGTTTGGATGTTGATTTTCTTTGTTGTTTTCTTTGTTTAACCTTATAGCAAGAGCATGTCATCTATTCCTATGCTCTCTAGAATTTCTAGTTTTTTGTATGATTTTCAAGTTGTGTTTGTGTAGGAGTCGGTTTATCAACCATAGGCTTCTTTTCTTCCCTAATGGGAGGAATGAAAGGAACCATGGGAGGTTGTTCAACCACTTTCTCTTTAGCTTTGTAAACTTTTTTGATCTTAAGAGTCATGACGAGATTGTTTTGGTTGTCTCTTGGTCTTTATAGGAGATAGGAAAAGTATATGTCATGGGTTGGTCTTAGTTGTTTTGAATTTATTTAGGTTCAATCATGGTCTCATGAAGGATAGGAGGCTCAATCATAAGTTGAGGCATGTTTTGAATAGATTGTTTTTCTATGCATTATGCCTTGAACTTTTGATAGGATTTGAAAAATAAGTCCTCACAAGGTTTAATAGGTTCCATAGGCTCAGGAAAAAACAAATCCAATGAAAGGTTCCCATGGGAGGACACAAGATTGAAGAAAGTATGGTGCACAATAAAGATTTCATTGTCAAATGGGATGACCTCCATGGAGCATAGCCATGGATAACCAAGCTTCACACATAATTGATCTGACATCGGAATGATGGAGAATGACACATCTAATTATTTCGGTCCTATTTTTAAAGGAAGGGTGATCGATCCCATCGTAGGGAAAGAAAACACATTATGTGTTTTTATCCATGGTTTCATTTTATCATATGTTTCTTTATAAAGTTCATTCACAAGTAAGAATTCCTCGATGATCGCATTCTCTCCATAGATGAGATCAATTAATGTCCCTGTTACCTGATTTTGCTTCCAACTCAATCAAGTAGAGCTAAGATTTTTTTTGCAATTAAAAGATTAAAATTATAAATTCAAGTATGATATGTTATATCCATATGCATAAAATAAATTATCAAATAGACAACATTACATTATGCAAATATATACAACAAAGAAGAGAGTGAACAATTGTTACAAAAATTAGTCTTTCTTAATAATCATAAATGTATGGTGTTCCACACAAGCTATGGAACTACCTATTTTAATACAGTAAAATAATAAACTATATATTTATAGATACATTAAAGTAAAAATGCATATGGAAAGAAAGGGGATTCGTCATTGCCTGAATGATGAATCCTAGTTGAGTTGAATTGTTGCACTTGCTTCAGTCCTCTTGCTTGTCCAACCTCTAGAAGTTGATTTCTTATTGCTCCAAGATTGCCTGCATGAGTGAGAGAGAGTTTTTTAGAGCTCGGGATCACCAATATTTACATGTGCAACATTTACAAACATATAGCCTATTCTCATAAAGCATTAAAATAGACTACATACCAAAGATGTTCAGGAAAATAGAAAGACTATCATAAACATCTATCATATGATTTGTTTTATCTAACATCTTTGTTCATTGTGTAGGTATAGGTGAAATTATCATTGTTGAATTATCTATATTTGATATTATAGCATGTGGACTAAAATGGTCTCCCACAAGGGTTGAGCCCAACATGCTTTCCCTCTGTTTTGAAGAGGAATGAGAGTGGAAAAGTATCATATTTATCCAATTTGAAAAATATTCATCACCTATGGTAAATAGGAGGTGAACATCATGTTGGAATATGTCTTCTAGTGTTTTCATTGATGGCAACTAAAGTCATTATTCTAGTCTGCGGATAAGAATTTGGTCATACTGATAGAAAGATGAAGAATAGGGTATCCGATTAGTATGTTAATCTGTATGCCTCACTAGATCATCTTTTTGAGTTGTGGATCCTCGAGATAGATTTTTAAGCATCTATGTCATCTTATTGCTAAGTTTTGTCGTGTTGCATTAATTGGTGTACGAGTTAGGAGATCCGATAGGATGATTTTCTATTTATGTTCTCATTGTGGCTGACCTAGAAAATGTAGTGTGTTGTGGATGTATAAGGAGTAATTTTTTAAGTGTTTTCATGTTTGGAGAATTTCGTTTTGGGTCCTAGCTATAGTTTGGTCAACTTATGTGGATGTGCATTGAAATATTGGTCATGATCTGAGCTGAGATATGGAGAATATTTTGAATTTTATTTGAAGCCAACATATAGCAATTAAATTCTTGCTAGCGGATATATATATGAGTTTGACTAATTCATTTTGATGTATGAGTGTTTGTGTAGAGTAGAGAAGATGCATGTGCATATATTAGGAGATTAGTTGAGTGAATTTTGCTTTTGTAGAAGAGGCTTTTTGTGAAGTGAATTAAGGCAAAGCAAAGCTGAGTGAAAAATTAGACAAAAGGATCAAAATTTGATATATGAGCTTCACCAGAACTGATACCAGGCATTTGGAGATACTACTTTCTCAGTTCAACCTTTTTTTGCAATCCAAACATTTTGTAAGGCAATGAGCCTTCCTTATTTTGAGAGTGAGCTCTAGGAAATGTGCCTAAATGCATGTGCATTCACCTTTTTCTTCATACTTTTAACAGAGTATAAATTGTGGATTAACTCCACCGTGGTTTTTCCCCTAATAGGGTTTCCACTTAAAAATCTCGGTGTTATGGTGTTCTTATTGTTTCTCTCATGTGCTTGCATCTTTAAATGTTGTGAATGGTTTAACATCTGAATTGGAATTTAAGTATTGATGAACATTGATTCACCCCCCCCTCTCATTGTTCCTTGAGTCCAACACATCACTGCCATAAATGATAAATGTATGACAAATTGGAAACATGGTAAGAAAGACAACCACCTTATTTATGAGTGTAGAGAAATCATACCCAAGTGAGTTGCATAGTGCAAGTCTAATGAGTATCTTGCAAGATCACACTACCCAAGAAGGCTAATACTTCATCAAGATCTTCAGTAGTCAAATAAAATAGCATTGTGTAGTCAAAGAGTACATAACAATGTGAAACATGCTAGGACATAGATCAAAGCATTGAAGTACAATCTAGGCTTAAGCAGTTTAAAGTGATCAACCAATCAACATTTCCTCTGAGTTAGTTAATGAAATAGTGACAAAATAATTTCAAGAGCTATAAAGTTTTTCCTTCAAGCACTAAATGACATATTCCATTCAAGTCACTAGGGGACAGCAAAGCATAATGAATAGTGATAAGCTTTACATGGACATGATCTAAGGGGGAGTTAGTAATTTGAGTGAGAACAGTCCAAATTTGATCATCTCTATACAAAGTAACCACCCCTAAATTTTTGATATGTTAAATAATGAAAAATGGGTATTTGAATCAAGTTTTCTTTCTTGGATATCAGTTTTGGTTGGTAAATTATGATAAAAAAGTGGAATTGCTGCCCCACTTCAAGCCTAGTTAAGAAAGTAGAATAGTCAATTTTTGAAGGATAATTTCATACAAAGGACCCTACCCTCATTTTGGGATATGTTAAATAAGATCCACAAGGATATCTTAATATGTGTTTTTAATTTGGGTGTCAAGTCTCGCTTGAAAGCTGTATCAAGATTTGTTATTTTGGAGTACTACTAAGAATTAGGTCTATTTGTAAGGGAACACCAAGTAGTTCGGGGAACCTTATTTCTTGTGAGTCAAATTTTTAGTCTACACATGTTATTTTAACATCATGTCTAAGGTGTCTCAAGTGTTGGATGAAGGGTCTAAAGCATTGGTGCATTATTGGAGTTTTGTGGCCTTGAAGGGGCATCAATCCATTTGTTGTGAAATATGGTATCAATTACCTAAGTTCCACTCCTACTCTACATCAACCACGCATGCCTTTAGCTAAGGAGATAGTAAATGCCAATGTACTAATATTTTTTATTATGGAGCAGATTAATTAACTCAAAGGGCAGGGCATCATTTGTCTCCCAATGCCTTGCAGACGTCACCCCAAGATTCAGAATCAATATGTTGAGGGACAAGGGGATATGTTTTTATTCAATACAATCAATGTTTTGAGGAACATCATACCTATCCAATATACTTTGTAAGGCATGGAAATAATTAGTGCTATGTCCATGAGTTCAGTGGTATGCACAATAACTCTTGTTGTCTTTCAGAAATTTGAGTCTAGTGTGGCATGGTAATTTTATGAGACCATGACAGAGAAGCATTTGTAATGATTTTTCATTTTTACCTTTAGGGAAATGAAGGTGGAGGAAATTTTTAATGGGTATGTGTAGGATCATGATGGGCCAAGAAGTGGCGATATAATGGGTATGTGTAGGGTATGTGGCTGACGACTTTTTTTTACCAAAAAATTATGAAACAAAAAGGGTTTTTAGAGGAGATCCACAACTTTCCACCAATATAAATTATGTTTTACCTTGAATTTAATAAATAATTATTATTCATTTTCTATTTGAATTATGACTAAAGTCCTTATTGATAGGCTGATTTAAAAACATCTATAGCTTTCAAATGGTGTCACATTTTTTGAATCTGAAACATGTGTCACATTGTATGCTTCACATACTATAGGATTAAAAAAAAAGTTGAATTTCATGAAGTTTTGACCAAGTTAAGGTGGTCGGACATACAAGTTTTTTATATTTTTAAAAGTTGTGATAAAAAATTCATAATTAATTATTTACTTGGAAAAATTACAAAAAATATGCATCACATCAAAACATGAGTCTTTACTTATATCTAAAATATTATAAAAATATATTATCATTTCATTGTGGTTAGGTCACAGACACCTATTTTTTTTTCCCTGAAATTTAAGTACTACTACATTGAAATTTCAAATTCACCAAATAGATTTAAAATAAAATAAAAATCTAGTAGTTTAGAAACTACATTAAATTTTCTACAGATTCTATTCTTACATGTTTTTGAAATAATATAGATAACTTATTCAAATTTTTGTGTCAAGTTGCCTAACTCTAATTTTTTTGAATTTTTTGCCACTTAAGGGCCTGTTTTTTCCATTATGATCCTGCACATACCCTAATGTCACTAAATTTTGGGATTGATTGCAGAGGAGGAGATCCTAAGGTGATCATCTTGTTGGTTCCCAAATGAACAAATGCAATGAGTCCTAGAGAGTAGCCACTCTCTCATATTCAAACTCAACAGGTTGATATGGCCAACGAACGAGAGAGTGAATAAAATAACCCTTTCTCCCCTACACTTCAAGCTCTTTTAAACCTGGGAGGGTGATCCCAATAGTGTGCTTTCAGATACTTGTGTTCCAAAGTATCAAACACACTGTAAAGAAATGTTTCTCCTTTAAATGCTTAATAGACACAATATTATAAAGGCTTGGATGACCTCTACAGTAATGCCTAATTTAAACATGAGAGATGTAACTCATTAAACTCTTCACACAAACGAACTGAGATTGATATTTTATTTAAAATATGATATGTTGTTGTATTAACTAACACATGTAACATGAATAACACACTTAGATTAGTGTCTCGTCCTTGGAATGGAGTCAACTCAAACACATAAATAACTTGATAACAATTTTTACATCTTGCAGTATATGAAGCTCTGAAAGATTGCCTTACAACATTTCAACATTGTGTTTTAACCTTTACTTCTTACTAGCATCCTAGCACTCAGTTCGATACAAAATTACAACCATATTCAAGTACCTACATTAATTCTTTGAATTAATAAACAAGAATAGAGCTACACATCCATCTAAAATTGATAGAGACAAATAAGACAGCCTTGATTATATTATTCATAATCTGTAAACCAGTACACATAAGAGAAAAATAGTATAAAACTTGAAACATTCAACATTATTTTGCTAGTATTGTAATCAAAATTACATAAGTATTGACTGAATCAGACCCTAAAACTTGACTCTAAAATGCTCTGTATTTTTATCAAAATGTTCTCTATGTCAAATTACAAAACAACCTCCCTTTGAAAATGAGACAAAAAACAACACTTAAGGAGAAAGAAACCATAAGTGGAGATCTCACAATGACATCTGGAACATTCAAGTCTATAGATTTGTAACTGTCTTTTCAAGATTGCAGAACAATCTTCAACCTGCTCTCTATTTTCTTGCTCCTCACTCCATTTCCTTGCAATAGACAAATATTCCCCTTTGTGAAGACTCATCATTCTCTCCATTCAACCTTTTACCTATGTTGAAAATGACCTTACTTGCAAAAGACTTCACCTCCTCTCTATATGTTATAGAAAACCCTTGCATTTTCACTTTGCTACAAAAAAAATTCTTTCACCTACACTTTCACCACTTGCTTCATCTGCAGCTCAAAGCTTTTTACTTTCATGGTGAAAAAGCCTTTAATTCTAAAAATCCCCATTTACCTGTGTATTTACTTTCTTCATCCCTATGTAGTCTCCGTGAAATAAATTTTCTCAGCAAATAAAGTCTTTAATTTATCAATATGCTGAGACTTTGATTTTTTTTACATCAGTAAAATAAAATTTTATTACCGATCATATAAATCCTTTAACTTTATTGCTGAAGTGTTTAAAATATTTTCATTGAGTAAAAAGATTTACGTAGGCCTTTATGCTTTTAATTTTCTAGAAAAGAGAGTATTTTTCTTTGACATGGTGAATATTTAAATCCACCTCTTACACCATTCTCCCATATATTTCGCATTTTGATCTTTTACTGTGCAAACACTTTGTCAAATATTAATTTTTAACAATGAAACTCGGTCCCCATCATTTCTTCATCATCACATATTGAAAATAGGATGAGAGAAATGAGAATACAATAGTGAACGAAATGCAACAAGTTCTTGTGAAGGATAAAATTCATTTTTTATTGGGAAAAATAAAAATTACATGTGCCTCTATATTTCACTCTTTATCTTTATCTCCCATCATTTAAAATATTCATTACATATTTCCATAGTTCATGGGCACACTGTTGCCATGCATAAAATTTAAAACTTTCTCGAGAGACCATCGCACATCGTGCATACATTATGAAAAGGTAAATTTTATTAGTGATGCACGATAAAAGTAAAGCATTTTTTCCCATCGCTAATAAAATGTGGAAGAACTGATATCAATCAATGATGCACGATAGAGGCAACTGCCTCGCCCATCTCTTATCCAAAGTGGAAAATGTGATATATATTGGTGATGCATGATTAGGAGAACTCCACATCTTGATTATCCTTCACTTCAACTGTGGCACCATGAAACCTTGTAGCCATAGCCATAGAAAATGTGCAAGTCATTTTTTGGCAACGTTGGGCATTTTTATAGCTTCCAACAACCAAAATTCATCTGAAACACGTTTAATCAAATAGAGCCTCCAAAAAATTCGTTGGAAGACCAAAAACGTGATTACATTTACTAGCTATAGAAATCCCTCTTTGTTCCTCTATTTTTACCTGTGAACTCACCTTCACATTTAATTCCCCAACATCAAATTTTCCCCAAATATTGCCATCCAAAAACACCCACAGGCTTATTACCATGTTTCTAGGTTTCCATTGCACATCGCTATTGTAGCAAGAAAATGGAGATAGATATTGGCGATGGGCACTCATTGCCAATATGAAAGTCGTCCTGCTGCTTTTCAGCCAATCACAAGCAAGAATTAAACTTGATTTTTCTCCCAAAATTTTGAAATTGCATTTATGTTTTCCCTAAATGCATTTTTTACAAATACACAATATTTTAAATATTTATTATATTTTAAATATTAACATTTGAGAGCATTAGAAAATAGGAAAATTTTAATTACTCCTACGACCCAAATGGAGAAATTTCACTGCGCATAAATGGTGACCTCTAGAACCAAGGATTTTTGTGTGTGGCCATAATCAATTATTTATAGAAAACCCATTTCCTCAAATTTTTCTCAGCCCTTAAAATTTAGGTACCTCATTCGTAAACTGGCCCCCAGGACATGTTCGCGACAACAGGAGTACATTAAAATAACATGCCATATGACCTCTATTTTTTATGGAAATGGATTTGCAGACATTTTAGACCAAAAAACGAAATGGCTTGTCCTTAGATTTTAAAAATTTGAAACTTTTCAGGACACCAATTTTGGCCATGTTGTAGTCAGAAAATGATTAGTTAGCCCATCAAAGCTCATCCAAGAGGTGCAAATTTGAGCATGAATGTTACCATTTGAACCAAAAATCCAGTGCAACAAATGACATGAAAAAATTCTTCCTGAGGTGAAAAATATTAAATACCAAAGTGGCTCACTTAGGCTTTTCTGCAATTTCACCTATTAGAAACCAACTTGAGCACACCAAGTCACCACTTTGAAAAAATATCAAAACATCTTCTGTGGGGCTGCCACTGGAGACATAAGCTCATCTAGGTACACTAAGCACATGTGCAAGCGGGATTCCCTTCAATCCACATTCATCAAAAAATATTAGGGGTCAAAGATGACCACTTTGAAGCATTGTGAAAATGTAGGTGTAAAAAGTGAACAAACTGCATTTGCTTTTGACTTGGTGAAAATATCAAATATGATCATGAGACTCTAAAAATAGACCAAGGAGTGTATGAATGTGGAGAGAATGGACAGTAACAATTCATTTGGAATGAAAATCAACTAGCTCTAAATTGTTACCCTCCAAAATAGGTCACTTAGGTAGATTTTTTTAGGGGTACTTCTGAGCGTGTAAAGGAAATTTTTTCAATATGGTCACTTCAAATTTGCAAAATTTGAAGTGCCATCAATGGCTCTTTTTGGGGACATCTGTTCCTTAGTGAACAGAGCAAGAATTCAAAATCCTCTAGGAGAGTAGACCAAGTGCCATAAACATTGGGTGACAAAGTCTCTTTACTTTTTCAACTTTTAACCTCACTTGGTGGCCCTAGGCCACCAAAGGAAAAAGGACAACCGGTGTTTTCTTTTTTTAAACACCAATATGTCAAAGGAGTTGATCTTTTTTAATCCATACTTGCCTGTGCCACACCACAATAATATTAATAACTTCATTCTTGCAAAGACAAGTGTTAGGTTGTCTATGAATTTAGCTTTACTTTTACATGGCAACCAAATAACATAGGCAACATCACCGTAACTCCTTTCATTTATAGATCTTGAGGAAAATGACAGAAGATGAGGATGATGATCAAGACTATGTGAAGACATAGTCTTATCACATTTACTGATTCCCTCACAATGATTAGGCTCAGAGAAGACATCATCCTTAAGAAATAGTGTGCAATCCTTCTATGTGTCAAGCAAAGATTTATGACACATTTGAAACTCCTTCAAATGATTTGCATCAATGTCAAGTGTATCATAATCCCAACAACATTTCCTTGTCACATTACCAAATGCCTCAAGGTTAAAAAAAATACTTATCAGCATTCACATGTCCATTGTCCACACTCAAATCACAACATTCAGAGGAAATGTTAGCATCCCATATACAAGCAATGTCTTCCAACTCAAGTTCAAAAACAAGGTTATCAACATCTTTCGTATTGTCATAGAAGTAAACCTCAGATGCACACCTTGATGACTCATAATTTAGTTCTACAAAAAATTCCTCATACTGAGCATTCCAAACACAAACACTATTGCCAAGAGTGACATACTCAGTATTACCTCCTGCTACATCTACATGAAAATCTGAAGCATAGTGCTCATGAGGAAAATTATGAGTTGTTGATCTAGAAAAGATATCCTCATATGCATCCATTTGATTGAAACAATCACATTCTTCAAATGTAAACTCATTATAAAGAGCATCATTAGTTGTACTAACATTTATCTTTACACTTCCAGTATCAAGTACAACTTCTTCAATGTTGATCTCATGCAAACATTTAGGGATAAATTCAAAGGCAACAACATGAATAGAAGAAGGTAGAGCATAAAAAAAAAGAGGAGTTCCTTGTTCATTATGACCAACATATGCATGCCCTTCATAAATAACTACTTTAGATGATTCATTCAATGAACCTCTTGTATACATATCTTCTTCTCTGTTTGCACTGCTACCACAATCAGCAGAGCTACCTTCTTCATTTTCAAACTAAAAATCATCATTTTATTCTTCATTACAACTTCTCACATATGATTGCTCTGACTAAAAATCATTTCATACTCTGTCACTTTCATCTGATATGTTGACATTCTCAAAAGTACTCTTCAAATCAGCAGACTCTTTTGTATCATCATCATGAAATATTTCATCAATGCTACACCCACTTGTAGAATTGACATGACTAATTGTACCATTACATTGTTGATCACACATGTCTTCTGCAAACAAAATATTCAATTCACATCCATCATCTTTTTCTTGTGAGCTTTCAAAAGTATTTTCATTATTTTCCTTTTTGGAGCACTTTCCACTTGAAGATATTAATTCTACCTCTTCCTCATGAGAGGAATCATAGTCACTAGGGATGCAAATAGAATTGAAATCATTGTGATCACACATACAAGAATTCTTTTAAGATGGTTGCAAATTTTCATTTACAACACCATTGTTCTCATCATGAAGACATGGAACTTCAAAATATTCATGATCTTCAACTGTATATTCAAAGTCCATAGAAGAGAAAATACTTTCACTTTCATCTGCATCACTACAACCTTCATTTGGGTATATTTCTTCTATAAGTTGTTCAAAAAAAAATTCCTCATCACCAAATGATGCATCATTCTTGTCTTCTACTTTACCATTTGCATCTATTGGACTGAATCTTGAAAATGTACCATCACATAATTGAGTTAGGAGATTACTTCCATATTTATCTATCATTTCCTCAATTACTAAAAGCCATTGATATATGCATTTAAGATTATGAGGCTTCAAATGAGCTGGCATAGTCCTTAGACCTAGCTCACAATTCTCATAGAACAAATCAATGCAAAATGAATCATCAAGCCTATCTTATTCTAGTATATCAAGCAAAAATTTCATGAATCTATTATGAAAATTATAGATGGATTCATCCTCTAATCATTCTATATCACACAATGTCTCCATAGATGACATAAGTTCAACCTCATTTTCAGATTTCTTTTCATATTATTCTTGGGTATGTAGATTTATTTCTTCAAACAAGCAGTCATCATTCACTTCACCAAACTCAACCATGAATAGTTTCTCAAGCTTTTCCCATGAACATATAGAATGCATTGGTAGACTAGAAAACCAATATTTAGTAGTATCTTCTAAAATTCTTACAAAAAACTTCATGACAACATCTTCCTCTACTATTTGACAGTCTCCCATCACTTCAAGAAAACTTTGTACATGTTGTGATGCCGACTCTTCAAAACCTCCTCTAAACTTAGGAAAAAATTCATTAACTCTTCTTGGGACAAAATGTGGGTAACCCTGGATTTTACTAAAGTCCAGAGGGTCATATCTTTCACTAGTGAACACCTTTCTTTTAGGACATGGCTCTGTTCTAGGTATAACATTACAACTTGTAAAGGGAAAACTAGGACAACAATAAATTTTGCAAATAGAAACTTATTCCCTCAACAAGTATTCAATTCAATATCCCTTTTAGAATATCCTACTTTCACATTTCCCTTTCTACTAGTATCTTAAAATGTTGAATAAGGGACGGTATTAACTAGAATTTTTTGTTGAAAACCTTCAAACAGAGATATTACAATAGAAAAATACTTGAGAACTATTGCAACCAACTCTTTTTGATGATATATAAATTTATGTACAATCTTCACCTCTTTGAAAGAGGAAAAGATCTTCAAGCAGCATAAAGCTTCTTCCAAGATCTAAGTATTTTTGAGTTCTCTCTACTAGCAGAGCACCAGACTTCAATAATACATTAGAAACATTGTAGAAATATCCTTCAAGTATGTAAGTCCTTGGATCATTTTGACCCAAAACTACAGATTAGGAAACTGATTGACTCTTTTGAACTGATTCCCCAACAAAGTCTCCAATCTACTGGTTCCTAAACCAACAGATGCAATGAGTCCTAAAGAGTATCCACTCTCTCATATTCAAACTCAATGGGTTGATATGGCCAATGAATGGGAGAGTGAATAAAATACCCCTTTCTCCCCTACACTTTAGGCTTTGTTAAACTTGGGAGGGTGATCCCAATAGTGTGCTTTTAGATACTTTTATGCCAAAGTATCAAATACAATATAAACATATGTTTTTCCTTTAGATGCTTAATAGAAACAATACTATAAAGGCTTGGCTAACCTCTACAGTAATGCCTAATTTAAAAATGAGAGATGTAACTCATTGAACTCCTCACACAAATGAATTGAGATTGATATTTGATTTAAAAGATGATGAGTTGTTGTATTAACTAACACATGTAACATGAATAACACAGTTAGATCAATGTCTCATCCTTGGAATGGAGTCAACTCAAACACATACATAACTTGATAACAATTTTTACATCTGGCAATATATGAAGCTCTGAAATGTTGCCTTACAATATTTCAGCATTGTGTTTTAACCTTTACTTCTTACTAGCATCCTAGCACTTAGTTGGATACAAACTTACAGCCATATTCAAGTACCTACATTAATTCTTTGAATTTTAATAAACAAGAATAGAGCCACACATCCATCTGAAATTGATAGAGGTAAATAAGACAACCTTGATTGTATTATTCATAATATGTAAAACCATTACATAGGAGAGAAAAATATCATCAAACTTGAAACATTCAACATTATTATTCCAATATTGTAATCAAAATTACATAAGTATTGAAAGACTCGGACCCTAAAACTTGACTCTAAAATGCTCTATATTTTTATCAAAATGTTCTTTGTGTCAAATTACAAAACAACCTCCCTTTGAAAATGAGACACAAAAACAACACTTAAGGAGAAAGAAACCCTAAGTTGAGATCTCCCAATGATATATGGCACATTCAGGTCCATAGATTAGTAATTTCCTTTGCTTGTAGAACAATCTTCAACCTGCTTGTTATTTTCTTGCTCCTCACTCCACTGCCCTGCAACAGAAAAATGTTTCCCTTTGTGAAGACTCATCATTCTCTCCATTTAGCCTTTTACCCATGTTGAAAATTCCCTTACTTGCAAAAGACTTCACCTCCTCTCTATCTGTTGTAGAAAACCCTTGCATTTTCACTTTACTACAAAAAACATTCTTTCACCTACACATTCACCACTTGCTTCATCTACAACTCAAAGCTTTTTACTTTCATGGTGAAAAACCTTTATTTTTGAAAATCCCCATTTACCTGTGTATCTACTTTCTTGATCCTAGTGCAGTCTTTGTGAAATACATTTACTCAACAAATAAAATCTTTAATTTATCAATATGTGGAGACTTTATTTTTTTACATCAGGCAAATAAAATATTTACTTTACTAGTGAAGTGTTTAAAATATTTTCATAGGGTAAAAATATTTACCCAAGCCTTTATGTTTTTATTTTCCAGCAAAAAGAGTATTTTTCTTTCACATAGTGAATATTTAAATCCACCTCTTACACAATTCTCCTGTGTATTTCACATTTTGATCTTTTACTATGCAAACACTTTTCCAAATATTGTTTTTTAACAATGAAACTTGGTCCCCACCATTTCTTCATCATCGCACATCGTGAATAGGATGAGAAAAATGAGAATAAAACATTGAAGGAAATGCAACAAGTTCTTGTGAAGGATAAAATTCATTTTTTATCGGGTAAAATAAAAATTACCCATGCCTCTTTATTTCACTCTTTATCTTTATCTCCCATCATTTAAAATCTTCATTAAATATTTCCATAGTTCACGGGCCCACTATTGCCATGCATAAAATTTAAACCTTTCCCAATAGACCATCGCACATTGCCCATACATTATGAAAAGGTAAATTTTATTAGAGATGCATGATGAAAGTAGAGCATTTTCGTCCATCGCTAATAAAATGTGGAAGAACTAATATCAATTAGTGATGTTTGATAGAGGAAAATGCCTTGCCCATTGCTGATCCAAAGTGGGAAATGTGATATTTATTGGTGATGCATGATCAGGAGAACTCCATAGCTTGACTATCCTTCACTTCAACTATTGCACCATGAATCCTGGTACCCATAGCCAAGGAAAATGTGCAGGTCATTTTTTGGAAATGTTGGGTGTTTTTACAACTGTCAGAAACCAAAATTCATCTGAAACATGCTTAAAATATTTTCCCAAGTATTGGGAATGGTCAGAGGATGAATTTAGAGCATGTGGCAGCAAAATTTGATCAAATAGAGCCTCCAAAAATTTGTTGGAAGACCAAAAATGTGATTACATTTACCAGTTGTAGAAATCCCTCTTTGTTCCTCTATTTTTACCTATGAACTCACCTTCATATTTAATTCCCCAACATCAAATTTTCCCCAAATATTTGCATCTTGCAACACCCACAAGCTTATTACCACGTTTCCAGGTTTCCATTGCACATCCCTATTGCAACAAGAAAATGGAGACATATATTGGCTATGGGCGCTCATCACCAATATGATGAGGAAGGAGACTATTCAATCCGCAATGGGTGATGAAGAAGAGCTACCATCTCCAATCACCAATACAAATGGGAAGAAGAGCTTCAAACTAGAGATGAGCAAACGTGAAGCCATGTTGCCTCCTTTTAGCCAGTCACAAGCAAGAAATAAACTTGCTTTTCCTCAAAAACTTTTGAAATTGCAATTATGTTTACCCTAAATGCATTTTTTACAAATGCACAATATTTTAAATATTAACATTTGAGAACATTAGAAAATAGGCAAATTTTAATTATGCCTATGGCCCAAATGGAGAAATTTCACTGTGCACAAATAGTGACCCTTGGAGCCAAGATCTTTTGTGTACAACCATAATCCATTATTTGGGGAAAACCTATTTCCTCAAATTTTTCCTAGCCCTTAAAATTCAAGTACCTCCTTTGTAAACTGGCCCCCAAAACATGTTCACCACAAAAAAAAGTACATTAAAGTAATACATCATATGACCTTTTTTTTTGATGAAAATTGAGCTGTAGAGGTTTTAGACCAAAAGAAGAAATGGGTTGTCCCTAGAATTTGAAAATTTGAAACTTTTAAGGACACCAGTTTTGGCCATGTTGTAGTAAGAAAAGGATTAGTTAACCCATCAAAGCTCATCCAGGAGGTGCAAAGTTGAGCATGCATGTTACCATTTGAACCAAAAATCTAGTGCAACAAATGGCATGGAAAAATTATTCCTAAGGTGGAAAATATTAAATAGCAAAGTGGCTCACTCAGGCTTTTCTACAATTTCACCTGTCAAAAACCAACTCAAGCACACCAATTCTCCACTTTGAAAAAATATCAAAACAACTTCTAGGTGGATGCCACTAGAAATATAAGCTCATATAGGTACACTGAGTATGTGTGCAAGAGCTCTTCCCTTCAATCCACATTTTCCAAAAAATATTAGGGGTCAAAGATGACCACTTTGAAGCATTCTGAAAAATGCAGGTGTAAAAAGTGAACAAACTACATTTGCTTTTGACCTGGTATAAATATCAAATCTAATCATGAGACTCTAAAAATAGACCAGGGAGCATATGAATGTGGGGAGAATGAAGAGCAACAATTCATTTGGCATGAAAATCAAGTGGCTCCAAATTGAGACCCTCCAAAATAGGTCACTTAGGCAGACTTTTTTAGGGGTACTGAGCGTGCAAAGGAAAAATTTTGAATATGGGAACTTCAAATTTGCAAAATTTGAAGTGCCATCACCTATCATCCTTGTCATTGTTATGAGTCATTGGTTTATCTTTAGGAAGGGGGGTATTCAAATTTGGAGGAGAATACATGATCACCATACCATCACTTCAGACCCGTAGATATTTTCTAGTAGGCTTTTCAATATGAGAGGGATCTTGGTATCCTAATCCATTTGTGTTTTCACTGGTTTGTTTTTGTTCTAGGATTTGATGAATCTCATGTTCACTTATTGTATCAATCCTTGTTTACTTAGGGTTGTGAATCCTTTTCCATATGTTTCTTCTAGGTTGATTGGAGTGTTTGTTTCTCTGTGACCATAAAAGGGTTGAGTATTTGTTTGTTTAGAGGAACTACGTTCACCTATTGTAGGGAACTTAGGTTCAACTTTTGCTTTGATTTTAGGATGTAAGTAACCAAACATCTCAAGAGGTGGTATTGTGGGAGGATCTAGTTGTTTCATTGAGGGATATAAAAATGAATTAGCTTCAAGGTTATCAAGACAATCGTTTAGGAACTTATTCATGTTGTCATTGTTGTGTCTTTAGCACACACACCCCATTTGAAATGGGGACCCTCTCTTTTTGTTTTGTTGGGTCATTTTTTTTGATGCCTCATTTTTTGTCCCCCTTTTTTCTTTTGTCCCAAGTGGTCTATTAGTCTTAGAGGAATCATCTTGAGTTGACCATATTTTACTACCCTCAAATTTTCAAGGGTTTAGGCCTTTGCAGAATTCTCTTGGCTATTTTCCTTTAATCTTTAGAGTTGCCATCCTTGGAATAATGTGGGTCTTCCCCTATGGGCCGCCCTACGTAGGTTTCCCTTGTTTCTTGGCTATTTTGAACGACTTTATCTCAACATCTTCCTGCAACCTAGTTTGCTCTTTTCACTCCTGGGAATTCCAAACAGCTAATCCCTGGCTGCCATCTGCTTGACGGACTTCACCTCTCCCGCCACCATTTTTGAAATTCCCATTCACCAACCTTGAGTGTCATTGTACAAGTATTTATGGCCTGCATTAAATACATGAAATTTTATATATAGCTCAATTTGAGTTGTCATTTTCACCTATCAGGAGTCCAAAAACTAGTCAGCGCTTGTTGCCTTCACTGCCATCGCACCCACTAAGCCCTATCACCGATTTAAAGACTTTTCTCACTGATTAGTCACCCATCTTCATCAAGCTTTATATGTTGGTCTTCCATCACCACTTACCTTTGAGTTTTCTTTAATTTCCTGAAAGTTGTTAAATCTAGGTAAAAGGAAACTCGATAATCAACTAGAACAAACTCTGGTGATCAAAACCCACAAGATGAAATTTTGATAAGCTATAGAAATCAATCATTGGCCACATGAGGGACTTGAGGTCCTTGCGGCTATTCTTCAACTAGGGCATTTGTGCCTTGTGGGTCCGCAACCTAACCACTGTAGTTGTGTCCTTTCCTCAAAATGCCAAACTTTAAAATGACAAGTATCTTCATTGAGCCCGCCCTTGCAAGAAGCCCCCTCAATTTGGCCTTCCTAAACTTACTAAAATTCATGAGCCCACTGTAGAGATCCTTTCACCCTCTTTGATCTAATAGTGTGGGTCCTAGCCTATAGAATACCCCTTGAGCCATGCCATTCCAAAACAACCATCTGACTGCATCCTCTCGGCAAGCGGTTTCTACCCCAGTCATCTCCAATCAAACTCAATCAATTGAAACTATCTAATTCCTGACCCATTGTGGGTTGAGCCTTCAGAACTTCTATCCAGGGGATTCCATCCTACCTCTACCATTTTAAATGGCCTTTGTAACCCATCTGTCTACCTATTGGGCCCCGCCTTCACAGTCATCACCCAAGTTTAAAATAAAGCAACCTATCCCCGTTGCAGGTTTCCACTAACCTTTCACCTTTGAACAAATGACTAATTCAAAAAAGTGAAAGGGTGATGCCTTTTTTCCAACTGGGTCTCCACCTTGTCTCTACCGTCTGACCCCCTCCGTGCTTTAAATGATTAATTGTTTCCCTTTTGTGGACTTCACACTCCAGACCTATGTTTGTACATCACCATGGCATGACTGCAGTTTGAAACAACCCTGGGTGACCATCCCTCTATCCTACGAAGCCTAAACCTACTGCCACTGACTGAACTTAAAATGAAAAAATAACTAAGGATCAGGCCCTAGGTGGACCATCCCCTCCAAGTGGTCATTCATGAGATTTTGTCTTGCTATCACTATTCCCAAACAAACATCGATCCCCATTGATCCGCAATGCAAGACCCAACCTAGTTGTTTCCCTTTGACTATCTGTGAACAAACAATTAAAGTGCGCACCATCCACAGTCCCAATAGTGTGGGTCTCCTTTGCCGGACCTCTGTCCAGCTTCTACCATTCCAAAAAGCCATGAGCCAACATCTCCCTGCACCATCCGACCTGCAGTAACTTGAGCTCCAAAGGAACTACCATGTCATCCAATGAAGTTGTGGGTCACACATGGCAGAATGTAGCATGTGGAATTCCACCTTGGCAATGTCATTTTCTTCACCATATCCCAAATGGCCAAGCCATTTCCTACTTTTTCCTACCTTGGACCCACATGACCAAAAGATGAACTTAATTCTCCCTAAAACTTCAGTCATTTTGACCCACGAGCCAAAATTGATTGATCTCCTTGGTTGACCTCATCTCATAACCAAATATCAATTTTTGTTGGGACATGCAGGTTGTTGTGCCCTAATTGTCGTCCCTTCTACATCTACCTTCAGATTGACTACTAGCCCAGGGAAGTCTGCACCCTTGGGCCCACATTGTTATAACCTCCTCCAGTGAAAGGCTAATGTTGATCTGAAAGAGATTTTAGGATCTTTAAGTGATGAATTATCTAATGTAACATCATTTTTCTAGATTTTAGATAACTTTACCCATGTTTTATGCTCAAACATATTGACTACTCTCTCGCCCATAGGATATATGGAAGCAGGTGCAAGACCTTCAGAGGCAGTCGCGGAGAAAGAAAAGGGAAAGAATCCATCCAAAGCACCTGGAGGAAAAGAGGATAAGGACCAGATGAAGTACAAGTTCCAAGGGGAACCCCTCAACTCCAAGGTCACCATAGATTGGAGGGAGATCTTAGATACTAATCCAGGACATATTGATAGTGATGAGTTCAAATAAAGGGTCTGAATCAACCCCACCATGGAAAATTCCAGAAGGATTAGAAGCAGTGGGTTGGCTAAGGTTGTTTGATTCCCACGTACTTTCATAGCCCCTAAGCTTGTAATGGCCTACAGGGAGGCATATCAGGAGGACACGAAAAGAATAGTAGATGACAATAGGAATGTATTAGCTAACCTATTTGCCAAATAAATAAGGAGGACCTTCCACATCCCTACCTTTAATGAGATGGAGGAAACATCCAAATAATATTCTAAGCAAATGTGGGACACTAATACCCTTACGTGCAAAAAACTTATCAACTAGTACTAACTGAAGGAGAAGAGGGGCAGTGCAAATAAAGTGCCCCAAGAGCTCTTCGAAAGTGATTTTTATGAGGATTACCATGAGTTGGTAACCCTATTGAGTAGAGCTATGGGCCTTCCAACTATAGCCTTCTTTCAAGAATGGATGCTATACTTTGTAGAGGAAATAATCTATGGGGAAAAAAAATTATATTGGGTAGGGATGATCAACTAGTGCCTAGACGAGCAATTTGTGGCAGTGAAGAAGACTTCACAATTTTATATGACATCATACCTGGTCCATTTGCTTTCCAACCATGCCCAATACCAGGGACTATTCATTGCACCAAATCTAGCTCCAGGTAGGGAATTTAAGGTCTATGATAGGTATCATGAACTTCAATTCCAAAACTTTAAGAAAGACTGTTTTAGAGTCAATGACACCTTCATAGGCCACATTATCAAAATTCTTGGAGGTGACTTCAAGATAAGGGTCTCACATAGTGCTAATGCTTTCATCCATCGGTTCAGCTTTCTGTTCATACAATTTTGAAAGTTTACCTACATTCGAGCTGAGGGTTTCCTAGAGAAACCATATAAGTTTACCCCGTACCCAAATGACCGACTGATACTACTTGAACTCTCTTGGAAACCACAATGAGCACAAGCCCTCCTAAGTGACAAGCATAGAGTGGGGATTCCCTATCCCCTCTCTTTTGGCCAAGGAATGTATGAACTCAACACATCCCAGTGTGCGGACTATTCCCATAAAGAACTTTGTGGAATATAACCTAGAGCTCCACACTACCCAAACGTGAATGGATTCATATGGAAAGGTCAGGAAGATGATTAGGATTGAATGTGTCCATGTACATAATGTTGAAGACTTTTGGGCCAACTAGAGGGATGATAAAGAAGTGTGAATGAGGCACTACATGTGCATGATGACATACTTTTTCAAGAAGGTCAACTTGTTCCCTGTGCCAGATCAAATAGTGGATGATGAAAATATAATGATTGATCCTTGATACGATGCAATTTCCAATCTTTTGTTGCCATTAGTTGACTAGAATGAAGAAGAGGTCAATGAGCTCAATATTCTGATAAAGTTGATTGAGGCGAGAACAAAATAATGGATCAACAAATAGATCACCCAATTGAAGCTACAAGGAGCCACCCCAGCATATGGACATCTTGAAGATGAACCAAGAAGCGAGACCGATAGTGGTACAATTTCTACCCCATCTAGAAAAACTTCAAAATCTCCTCTAGTCACCAGTTAGAGAAAGAGGAAAGAAATAGTTGAATGTCATCCCAAGCCGAAGGTGTACTCAAGGAAGGCCTCAGAAGGTGAACCTTCCAAGAACTAAAAGACATCGGGTAGTTTCATGGACATTCCCACCATCCAGGAAGACCCACTCCATGAGGGAGAAGAACAATAGGCTAAGCAACCAAAGTCTCTACCTATTGCTTCCACTTCTACCATTTCAAATATTGTTGCTCCTCTGCTTACTTCTTAAGAAATGGTTGCCACTTCCCCACCCATTGTGGATATATCATTCCACCTTGCTTCCACCACACCTACTATGCAAGTAATGGTAATAGATTCTTCCTCTACCACTACTCCACTCTCTTCTTCCACCATGTCTCCATCATCATCTCTTCCATTGACTACTACAACAATTCCTATGACCACTCTCTCACTTTTGGAATCCTTTTCGAGGAACATGCAGAACATGCCAATGGAGCTCTCTAGGGTATTCATGAACCTTGTTGTGCAAGCTTCCCTAGCAAAATTTGTTGCTGGTCTTCTTATCCCTACTCCTCCAACCAAACCACCAAAAGTGAAAGAAATAATGCATATATCTAGAGATTTGGAGAGGCAAGAGAGGGAAGTTGCTAAGGAGATGGAAGAGGAAGTAGATGACTACCATGAACACCCTCAATACCAGCATCTAATGATTGATAAAGTGGTGCGTGGAGAAGAGGAGGAAGAGACACAATCATCTGAGGACACTAAGGAGCCTAGCACAAGATATATTGTGGAAACTTTCAACTCAAAGCTTGAGGAGGAGTTGGCTCAACAAATCAAGAATGTTGGGGAAGAAGTAGAGAGACAACAACTCTCAAATGAAGAGAAGGATGCAGATGAGAAAATGGAAGACACTGAACCTCCAACTAGGTAAGAGGATGACAACCCCAAGCATGGAAAGAAGATTCCTCTTTTAGAGGAATAAGAAGAAAAGGAGGAAGAAAAGAAAGGAGAAGACAAGCCTAAAGAAGAGGCTAAAGCAATGAAGAAAAGCATAGAGACAGAACATCATGAAGAACATAGGCATGACCAAGAGAAAGAAAAAAAAGTCGCGAAAGGGTAGTATATCCCCAGAGAACACACAACCACTGAATCCCCAAGAAATTAAATTATATTCATCTAGGATTCAAACAAACAAGAAGAAGAAAAGATAGAACAAGAGACCCCGAGTGATAAGGAAATAGAAATCCAACACACCCATGAAGAAGAAGGTGATCATGAATCACCAAAAGGGGAATCTTCAATGCTCAAATTGCTAGAGAAGCAATTGGAGAAGAAAACCTTGACCTCGAGAGATCTAAAGGTGAGGCTAGAGGCCATCTTGGATAGAGCTCAAATAAGCACAAAGAAGGAGAAGAGGCTAAGGGTTGGATCTCATATGACAATGGATGTGTCTGAATCTAGGACAATGTAGATGGCCACTCCAGTTATGGAAGAAGAAGGGGTAAGCTATAATATTTCTACCCTTGACTTAGGGACAGCAACAAGAGAGCAGAAGATCGACCATATACATGGGTTTGTCACCACTATTGTGCACTAGATGCATAAGGACAAGAATTCCAAAGAGGAGTTAAAATCACGGGTGGGAGATCTAACAGCTTACATTAAGCAATGGTCATCGACTGAGGATCTTCCCATCACATCATTAGCACTGCAGGAACTGCTATCCAAAGAAGAAATTGAAAAATTGGAGAAAATAAAGAATTAGAAAAAGGCCATAGTGGACTGGTTCCAACATGTCCTCCACAATGGAAAGATGGGCATAGGCCACATTTTCAGGACAACCAACAAGTTCCTAGAAGTACAAAAGATACTAGAGGGAATAAAGAAATTCTGCACTGACTTCCATGAGTTATATAGGATCACATATCCCAAGCTTGAGGCTATTCTCAAGATACTTGATAGATCCTAGGAGAAGGATCTTGCTTCAGTAAAAGATGATCATTGTCTTTTGGAAACATAGAAGCTAGGCCTAGACCAAATAAAGGAATTGTTGGAACAAGTGCTCCATGAAGTGGAACTAGATATCAACTAGGCTAAGGAAATCAAGGTGTCCTGTGAAGAATATCTAATATTAATGATAGATTTTGATATGCATGTCATTGAGCTAGACCCAAATAAAATAAAGCCATACTTTTATAAGAAGATGGAGAATGGGACTACAGATGCACTTATGCCATATTTTATTGATTTTTCTATGCTAGTCTTCTCCCAATCCAAGTAGGTGATAAAGAATACACATAAATGTGATAAGGACTGGGATGCTCGATTACAAGCAAATCTAGGAAATTGAATTTCAAAGTGACCCAATCTGATATATTGGAGTGGAACAAGCTCTGAGCATTGATCATAAAGTTTGTGGAGTATGCCACTATGAAGAAGAGTGAGGGAAATCCTATCATAGATGATGAATTTCTCACAAAGTAGCTGCAGTAGTAGGAAATCAGCAAGAAGACAAAAGAGCTACAATGCTACTCACTAGAGGAAAAAATAGGCAAAATGACAAAATATAATTTTAAATTGTAAAATATTTGGGGG